>PVHP010017716.1:0-34103 GCA_004024765.1 Zapus hudsonius | reverse complement strand
GAGAGAGAGAGAGAGAGAGAGAGAGAGAGAGAGAGAGAGAGAGAGAGAGAGAGAATGGGCACAGCAGAGCCTCTAACCACTACAGACACATGTACCACTTTGTGAATCTGGCTTTACCTGGGTACTGGAGAACTGAACCCAGGCCGTCAGCTTTAAAAGCAAATGCCTTTAACCACTGAGCCAACCCCAGCTCTCCTTATGTTTGGAGAGGCCCATTGCTGATCTAACCTGGAGGCTCAGACTGGCTTGTGGATTAGGAGTCAGGTGACACCTGGGTTGTGTCAGAACTCACGTGACACTTGGGTTCTCTTTGCTTCCTCTCTGGGTTTCCCACCTCACTCGAGAACATCCAGGATGCCCAGAAATACATTGCTTAGCAGCTGTGTGTGGGTGCCAGGAATGCAGCCGAGGTCATCCATTCCGCCTATTGAGTAGAGACTGTGCCTACTCGGTACTGGGCTGTGAGCCAACAGCCTGGCAGTGACCCTCTGGGGAACAGTAACAGCTAGCTACTGGTCAGCACCAGGCTAGTTCATACTGACACCTACGCACTTAGTTCACAGTTAATTTCAGCAAAACCAAAAGAGCCACAGGTCCTGACTTTAGGAGCATGAAGTCCTTCCGCCTCTCTGCCCTGATCATGTGTTTCAGGCTCAGCTGATCAGAGGCCTTTCTTGGGATTTGTTTTTCCTGCTAAAAGGCTGAATAGTCTATCCTTTTGCTTTGCATCTTGAGGAATAGAAAACCCATCTTAAACAATAGAAGTTGCCACCTACAGCTAAACGAGTGGCTTCAGTGCAGGCTTGATCCAGGAGACCAGTAGTGTCACCAAGGACCCAGGCAGGTCCTTGTCATCTCTGCCTCACCCTAAGCCATGGTCACAGCGTGGCCATTCCGTGATGGGCTTCAGGACACTCTGCCCCCAAAACATGGCTTGTTGGCATACAGAGCAGGAAGGGGTCTCTCACTGTTCTCTTCTCCCCTGACAGGTCATAGAACCCCATGTGACTGGTGCCTCATGGCACCCCCAGGAAGAGAATGCTCTTCTGAACACAGGTCTTGCTAAGGCCCCTGCCCACTTATTACCATGAAGTTATGTCATTTTTCCCTCCATCAAACTTGAGCATGACAATATATATATATATATATATATATATATATATATATATATATATATATATATACCTCTATTCCACACCTACTTTTGGTTTTTTTTCTTCTTTCTTTCCTTATGAAGGTTCCGTGTCACATAAAGCTTACACAAAGAGGGCATGCTTCCCTCTTGTTCTTGTTTAATTGATTCTTCTTGGTATGTTTTAATTATTATTATTTTTGGTTTTTGGAGGTAGGGTCTCTCTCTAGCCCAGACTGATCTGGAATTCTCAGGGTGGCCTTGAACTCACCATGATCCTCCTACCTCTGCCTCCTGGAAGTGTTAGGACTATATAGGCATGTGCCACCACACCCTGCTGTTTTGATTTTTAAAAATATTTTTATTTATTCATTTTCAAGCAGAGAGAGAGAGAGAGAGCACCAGGGCCACCAACTTGTGGGTCTGGCTTATGTGGGTCCTGGGGAATTGAACCCAGGGCCTTAAGCACTGGAGGCAAGTGCCTTAACCGCTGAGCCATCTCTCCAGCCCTGTTTTGATTTTTTTGAGAATGGGTCTCATTTAGCTCAGGCTGGCTTTGAACTCATTATGTAGTGTCTCTTGCCACTACGCCCAGCACCTCTTGTTAATCTGTCTCAGCCATGAGTCTAGCAAAGGAGAGAGGTATTTTTACCCTCCCCTCCCCAACTAGCACCCCCAGTGCGCCATGCAGGAGATGCCCCACCTGAAAGAGGGAGAAGATGGTAAGGGGATGCCAAATGAGCGAGTGGAAATATGAGACCAGCCAGAGCAGAAGAGAGAAACCACCACCCGAGGCAGAGGGCGATGGCGGCCTGGACCCCTGGGGTCCATAGGCGCCCACGGAGGCACTGTGCTGCATTTGAAAGAAGCCAGCAGGGCTTGAGGATGGACCAGCGAGGGTGGAGGGGAGAGTTCACGCGGACCCCAAAGGTTTGGATGGGGTCAGTGGAGGACCGAGATGCGAAGGGAGGGGAACCTGTGAACATGTCCCACCAGAGCCGAGTGTCCCAAGGACAGGTTGAAGCCTGAGCCTGGGGTTGGGGTGTCAGAGGTTATCAAGGTGTAGGTCTGCGCCCAGCGGGAGATTAGATGGGACCCGGTGGAGGGAGGTACGAGGAGATGGCCCTGCGTGACCTCAGGGAGAGGAGGAGGCAGACGGACACGCCCATCATAAAGCCACCTCGGGATCTCCGCCTTCTAGCTGCTGGGACACGGAGGCCTCCTGGGGACAAATCACCTCGGGGAACGTTTCCAGCGTAGACTACCGGAGGACTAGATCCCCAATTATGAGCCGGCGCAGCATTTTCCCTCCTGCAGGGACAGTGACACGCCCGAGGGCAGAAGGCAGCACTGGGCCACCAGAAGTCCCCACCTCTCCCCCACCCGTGCCCGCAGCCTAGGTCAGGGCCGGTCCCCGGACTGCCGGCCCAGGTCGCAGGTGGGTCCGGGGCGCCCCGTCCGACGCGTGGTCCCGGAATGTCAGCTTCTGGCCTGGAAGGTGCTTGGGGGGCTGGTTTAGTTTCCTCTCGGTTGCGCGCAAAGGTCCCCCTGTCCCGCCTCCCTGGACGCATCCCGAAGCGAGGGAGGGGGAACACGCACCGGCTAACAGGGTGCGTGGATGCGGGCGGGAGGGGACGCGCAGGGCGGTACCCAGCACCCAGGAACTTGGCACTAGGGGCTCCCAGCTCGCACGCTCTCCCTCCCCAGCCCTCCAGGTGGAGTCACCTGTCCTCGCTCTGCCCAGTCCTGCTCGGAGGTGCCCGCGATCTCTGGGGGAGCACTGCGCTCGCAGACTCTGAGCCCACGGGGGCGCGCTCAGGTAATGGGCGGGGCCTGGAGACTGTGGGCGGGGCGATGGGTGGGCGTGACCAGAACTGGAGGTTGGTGGGCGGGGACGGGGCGGGGCCTGGACCGGAGCGGGCGGGGCGGGGCCAGGTGAGCGGCCGGCCGCGTGGTAGCCAGGTGACGCGCGCAGTGGCCGGGTGAGTCCCTCCGGAGGCCTGGCTCGGTGGGGAGGTCAGGGATCGCGGCGGGGAGACCCCAAGATCTCGGCCTCTGGTTCCCCTGGGTCCGCCTCCCCCACCCTTCGGTCCCCCGGTGTCCCTCCTCTCCTGCGCCCCCTTGCCTTCCTCACTTCCCCGCCGCTGGAGTGCGAGCTGCGCTGCGTCCGCCCGAACTTTCGCTGCCGCCTTTTTCCTTCCGTCGCGGGGTCTCGGATTGATTGCACGGGTTGGCATCTCCAAACCTGGGAGGCGAGTGACTTCCATCCTGCTTCACAGATGGGAACTCCGAGGCCGGAGCGGGTGCTGCGCTCATGCAGACGCGCGCCCCAGGCTCGGTGCGGACGGGTCACTGCCCTGGATGGAGACCCCGGGGAGTGACAGGTCAGAGCCTTGGAAGTCTCCGCCTCCGGAGGGTTCCTTTCACTTTTCCAGAGTCTGGCAGGGGCCTCCAGAAAATTCGAGAAGTCCTCGGAGGCAAGGTCAGCGTCGCGGTCCCGGAGGCACTGCGGAGGCCACCACGGGGGAGGGTGGCATTCCTGCGTCCTGTGTGGCCCAGGGCTATGTGGTGGCTGTTGCTGCTGGGTGCATCCTTCCTTCCAGCGGGTGTGAGACGCAGTGTGGACACGGTCCCGGTGGGAACCCAGAGCTCGGTTTGACTCAACAGTTTGGGAAGTAAATGTCCTTCAGTTGGCCTCGGGGTGTGTCCTGTGGACGGAGTTGACAGATTCTTGGGCAGCCAGAGACACGGTGTGAGAGGAGGTGGATATGGGATATGGGTCTCTGCTGATGCGTGTTCCCTACTCTCAGGACCCTTGACAAAGTGACTCTGATGGAAGCGCGGGGCGGGGGGGGGGCAGTGGGAGACCATCTAGGGCTTTCCTGGAGGAGGTGTCTGTTGACCGGCGGGAGGTAGCCAAGAAAGGGCGTGACCCTAAGGTGACTGGGTGGAAGTCCCCTGGCAATGTGTTTGGATAAGGCCATAGGATCACTGTGGCTTCAGTGAGTCGTGTCTGCTGACTCACTAAACACCCAGGGACACATCTGAGAGTGGGGACACGGTTGATGGGTGTGATGGGGGCTTGGAGGAATTCAAGCAAAAAACACAGCTCTCAACTCAAAGGGGATAAGAGAGAGTTTATTCTGCAGCAAGGAATACAGGTTTAGATTGCCCCGATTCCATGATCCAATGTGTTAACAATTTCGTGAAGGTGTTCTGGTTACAGAACAAAAGAAAGCATAAATCAAGGTACTTTTTAAATATATTGGCTGACCATCAGTGAGTGGGCGGGTCACAGAAAAGTCCGGAAGCCTCCACCATAGGCTTCAGATGCTATCTGATGACATTCTTAGCCCTTGGGTTGGTGGAAGTTGGGGTCTGTTTTTACATTCCAAAAACACCTGATCAACTGATAGTCACCAGAATTTTCCGCCAGACACAGAGGTGGGCAATAATGGCTACTGAGATAGCCCAAGAGAATTTGTCTCTCATCTTGCAACATTCTATCTCTCCGTGATCCCAGGAGTTCTGTCTGTCCATTCAGCCTTGTGGGAAGAAGGTCCAGAAGATGCAGCACTTTTTTGGGAGACTTCAGTTAAGCAGGACAGCAAAAATGCAAGGTCACCCTGGGTGACCTTTCGCCATACTAGAAATCCATCTCCCTTGCCATCCTGAGTTTCCTCATCTCACAGATGGGGAAACCGAGGCACGAGCCGCACTGGGGTGAGAAAGCAGCCGGATGAGTCAGGAGAGCTCCATGTTTTGCTTCTTTGTTTTGTGAGACAGTTCTCCAAACTCAAGGCAATCCTCCTGCCTCAGCCTCCTGAGTGTACTTAGAGGCATGTTCCAGCACACCCAGGCTGAGATGTGGATTTTCCCGCTGGGGAATGGCCTCCTTACCTCCAGAGGCCCTGCTGGCTGTTCATCCCAGGGTGGTCTCCTCTCAGGGTGCTCCTGGCGGCTTCCTGAGATGGGGGCTGTCCCAGCAGCAGGGAAGGGTGTGACATGCCTGGCCAGGCTCTATAGCTCCCAGGACCTCCCCCCTTTCCCCTGGTGGGAGCTGACCTGTGTAAATTGGAGACTTTGGAAGCTGGCTAGCAACCTCCCTTCAAGATGGGGATGGAAAAATGACGCCTTTCATTTCTTGACAGATCTTGAACTCTGCCCTTCCCTCAGTGCTTAAACCTGGTGTTTAAGGAAGATGTACTGTGTGTCTCCAAGTCCCCTCAGGCTCTGTGGGTGGGGATGGCCTTGACTAGCTGCTGGGTGCTGCTGAATCCTGTCCCCCCCCCCCACCGTGTTCATGTGGAATAGCATGCAAACTTCTTTCCAGGTTTCTGGTTCCGCAGGGCGGAGGACCAGGCTCTCTCCCAGCCACTCTCTGAGTCCAGTCTTCTTCCTCTGTAGTGGCACCTGCCTCTCATGGCAGCCTGTCCAGAGGCTCTGGGGCGTCCTCAATGCTAGGTGGTGGCTGTATAGTACTAATGAGCCATGACTGAAGCCCTCCTCTCTCACTGGCTGTGTGACCTTGAGTCAGTCGTTAGCCACTCTGTGCCTTGTTTTCCTCACCTACCGTCAACCGCTCCTGGGTCATTGGGAGGACAAGGAGAGTTGACTGGTGTCAGCATCTCAAACAGGTCATACCACTTTGCAGGAGATGGAATTTATTGGCATTCTTCCTACTGAGAAAGCAAGTCCTAGGGGACGTGAAGAAGGGATTTTTGAATACCTATCCTTCCATGCTTAAGGCCAACCCGTTCCAACTTAGGAACAAGACATACACTTTCATTTGGAGGGGACAAGGAGCCCCTCAGAACTGGTTGGGTGGGTCAGGATTCCAGGGAGCTGCCCTGCCCTGCCCTTTCCACCTGGCCATGGAGTGAAACCTCAAAGAGCAAACAGTGCCAGGGTGGGGGTGGGGGTCCTGGGTGCCTGGGCTGTGGGTTTGTGGAATTTGTGCTCTGCAGAGGGTGGAACCCCTGGGGTCCCAAGGTGCCTCCTGTCTGGCTTTGTGCTCCTTCAGCCCAGAGGTGTCTGTCTGCAGCTGTGCCTCTAGGGGGCACTCTGCTATAATAACTTGTTATTTATAATAACTGGCTTATTTATTCATGTTTTTAATCTTTGGAGATGTCCAGATACTCAAAGAAAAGCAGGATGTATCATGAAGCCCTGGCCCCCCTACTCCTCCCCACACCACCCCTACCACCCACCACTTCTGGCTCTCACATCATTTAAAACAGTTCTGGGATCCCAGACTACATAAATGAGCGTCGAGAATCCCCTTTGAAAAAGATTGCTCCGGCTTTTTAAAGGTATAATTGACAAGTAGAACTATTTTCATTCGCAGTGTGCAGCTGTGATGCGTGCATGCTCTGTGGGAATGGCTTTCTTCAAATATGGCTGCAATAATGTTAGCATGCTGGGGAGATGACTCGGTCTGTACAGTGCTGTGCAAGCCTTCGGGGCTGAGTTCAACCCCCAGGACCCATGTAAAATGTTGGACATTGTGGTGTGTACCTGCCATCCCAGGGCTGGGGAGGTGGAGACAGGCAGATCCCTGGGGCTCCAGGCCAATGGGAGACCCTGTCTCAAAGAAAGTGGATGGCATTTCTAATGAGTGACACTTGAGGGTGTCCTCTGATCTACACACATATATATACACACACACACACAAACACACACACACATACTACACACACATACATACATACACACATACACACACAAATATGCATACTTGCATATATATCACACACAGATTTTTAAAAAGTAACCCGGACTGGAGAAATGGCTCAGCAGTTAAGGCACTTGTCTGCAAAGCCTAACAACCAGGGTTTGATTCTCCAGTACCTGCATAAAGCCAGATGCACAAAGTGACTCATACATCTGGAGTTTGTTTACAGTGGTTAGAGGCCCTGGTATACCCATTCTCTCTCTTTCTCTCTCTCTCTCTCTCTTTCTCTTTCTGTTTATCTTTCTCTGCTTCCAAGCAAATAAATAAAAATAAATAAAAAACCCATGACAGGGAGGAAATGATGACACAAAACAAAATAGAGACTAATTGAGAGGGGGAAGAGATATGAGGGAGGGTGGGAGGGAATCATAATGGATTATGGTCTATAATTATGGAAGCTGTCAATAAAAAGTTAAAAAAATAACCCGTGACAATACTCAGGCAAGATTCCAATTCCCACGTCAGGCTTATTTTTATTTTATTTTATTTTACTTTACTTTATTTTATTTTAAGGTAAGGTTTCACTCTGGCCCAAGCTTAATTTTTGTTCAGTAGCTTAATCTGCCTCTTTTCCTTTCGATTTTTTTCCCATATGTGTGCAGCTTTATCTCTCTCTATATGTAGGATTTTAAAATTGTTACTTTTTATGATTTAATTTGTGTATGTATATGTTCATGTCTTTGCCACCCATTTTGCTATATCATCTTGCTGCGATTATAGAAGCCCCATCAGGGCTTCCAGCTTTTCATGTGGGGCCTGGGGCTCGAACTCAGGCACTCCAGCTTGAGCAGTGATTGCTTTATCCACTGAACCATCTCCCCAGCCCAATATGTATAGGATTTAAAACAAATATTTTATTTATTTATTTGAAAGAGAGAAGCAGACAGAGAGACAGAATGGGCACGCCAGGGCCTCCAGCCACTTCAGACAAACTCCAGACACATGTGCCACCTTGTGCATCTGGCTTTACATGGGTACTGGGGAATTGAACTTGGGTCCTTCTGCTTTGCAGGCAAATGTCTTCATTGCTAAGCCATCTCTCCAGCCCATATATAGGATTTTTAAATAAATCTATTTATTTTCAAGGGCCTCTTGCCACTACAAATGAACTGCAGATGCATGTACTACTTTGTGCATCTGGCTTTACATGGGTACTGGGGAATTGCAAGCAAGTGCCTTTAACCTCTGAGCCATCTCCCCAGCCACCTGTACAGGTTTTTTGAGACAGTCTATCACAAAGCCAAGGATGGCTTTGAGCTCCAGTTCTCCTGCCTCCACCTCCCGAATGCTGGGATTGCAGCATTCAGCAGTGTGCCACCACTTCTTAAAACCCAGGAGTGCTTGTGGCTTAATCACAGTGACAATATCTGGAGTGTGCTCACCTGAAGGTGATGTTGCCCAGTGCTCGGCATCTGGGGTGTGCACCTACTGGGCTCAGTGGTTCTTGTGTTGATAGATCACAGCAGCCAGTCTTTACCTCAGAATGGTCCTGGGGTCTCAGGAACCCAGGACAGGTCCTGGTCCTGGGAGTCCAGGTAGCCTGGGGGACCTACCTGCTCATTTTCTAGTTGAAGCAGAGTCCACTTGTCCAGGTGTAACCAGATCTTTCTGTAAAGAAGTGTCTTAGTGGTGTAATAGTGGTACTGCTCTTATGGAGGTAACCACCTATTTCTTATTAGATGCCAGGCCTGCTCCAAGAGAGGTACTGAAAACCTAGTCAGAAGCCTGAGGCTGGAGAGGCCCTAGGTTCTAGGAAGAAAGCCACTGAAAATGTTTAAAAACAAAAATAAATCCGGGAGTGGTGGCGCACGCCTTTAGTCCCAGCACTTGGGAGGCAGAGGTAGGAGGATCACAGAGTGATGCCAGGAGAGCCTTATTTCCATCCTCACCTAGTCCCTGCATGAATGGGGACTCACAGAGCTCCATGAAAACTTCAAGACAAAGTGTCCTGGGTGCTCTTTGAGGTAGGCGATTGGGATACAGTTTTTGAACATGTGACGATGGGAAAAGAAGTCACATTTCCTTTCTTTTTATTTTATTTATTTTATATTATTTTTTTATTGTCCATAATGAGTTACATTGTTTAGTGGGCCAACAATGAGTTATCCCCAATTCCTCATTGTCCCCCCTCCCCATCCCCAATTAGCTGGATATCCTCCTCCATGGGCCATCTGGATCAGTGCTTGGGGCAGGGGACCCTGGATAGCCTAGTACTCAGCCCAGTTCTCCCGGCCCAAGTGTGTTGTTACTGAGGGGTGCCATGTCTCTGGATAGTCTCCCCCACTACGGCTCTCAAGCTGAGGATGACGGAAAACAAAGCCCTTACAGCTACAGAGGCTATGGCCATGGGTTCTTCGCAGTTCCTTGGCTCTGTGGCTAGTGTGCAGCTCAGGGGTGGGGGTAGCCGCCCAGCCACGACCAGGGCTTGTTTGGGATCTTGAGTCACTGCTCTGAGTGTGGTGCTGGCCAGGAGCAGGCAGGGCTTTCCGAGGAGGAAGGAACGGGGAGCACTGTGGTTGTTTACTCTGGAGATCAGGATCTCCACTGGGTTTGCAGCAAGAACGTTCCAGATGCATTCCCCTCCCCTGGAATGGTGCTCCTGCACTGGGGGTGGGTGGAGAAGGGAAGGAATGGGTTCAGGTGGAACCTGGTGCTCCCAGAAGTTTACTTTCTCTGTGTCTGGATTGTGGCGGGTTTTTCTGAAAATCCATCCCTGGCAAAGTTTAGGTTTCCAGGTTATCCTACAGAAGGCCTTCCCAGGGGGTTCCACGGGGCCTGGGAATGGTTCCAAGCAGTCTCCTGCTTGAAATGAGTGTTCCTCCCCCCATCAAATATGTAAGGAGACTGACTGGGTCACAGTGAGTCCCCATGGGCCTGGACACTACCAAGGACAGGCAGAGCATTTGCACCCACCCACCCACCCCACCCTTCCACCAAGCAGCCAGAGCTTGTTGGGTGATGGAGGGACAAGTGACTGCTGTGTGTGGGTCAGCTTCTCAGCTTGCCTCACCTCTGCTCTAGTGTAACTTCCTGGCCGGCCGCCTCTGGTTGCATCCTGACCTGCTGGTGCTGAGGATCCGGTTCCTTGGCTTGCTTTCATATCAGGCAGATCTGGCTCCCTCGAGAGCTTGGGTGGGCACAGGGTCCCAGCCAGGGTGTCATCTCACGCTCCTGTTGGTTACCCCAGCCAGGTACTCCCCAGTGCAGGGAACACTGGATTTGGGGAGTGCTGGGCCCCCAGCTGAGAAGAGGGGCTTACAGAGCCCAGGTGAGACGGGCAGAACCTCACTGGCCTGGTGCTTGTGCCCCGAACTCTGCCAGGGAGGTGAATCTGATCTGGACTGTGCACCCAGGGCCCTGGGCCAGCGGCTCCACAGCTTCCACCCCCCCTGCCTCCCCTATCACAGCCAGGGTATCTAGGGTCAGGTGATGTGGAAAACTACTAGGCGTAGATGTGGGGAGGCTAAGTGGGAAGGCCACGGGTCCTTGGCTTGAGACAGGAGGGCCGAGGTGCATTCGCCTGTCCGCACTAGAAAGGGAGGAATGTCGCCGAGGGGGTGAGGAGGTAGGTGGCCCCAACTATAGGCACCTGGAGCCAAGACCTGTGCATGTGTCCACGTGTGTCCACAAAGGCATAAGTAGAAGGGTATGCACACATCACCAGAGACCTCCCTTGCCTATTTCCCCAGGGTATCATACCCCCACTCTCTCCTGGGGCCTTTGCCCCTCTCTGCTCCTTCCCATCCTGGATACCCTCCTGGTCCTCTGCCCAGGATCTCCTGCCAGCAGTGCCCTGGCAGGCCCTGGAGACTTGGCAGAAAGGCAGCAAGCAGCGGCAGGCAGGGTCACTGCTTGTCTCACAGCCCAGATGGGGCAAAGCTCTGGGCCGAGGCCACACAGCAGTCGGGTGGCAGGGTCTTGCCAGGGGGAACAGATGGCTGGCGGCTTCAGGGATTACGTGTGGTGGGGGCACAGCACGGGAGGGGTGTGTGTGGAAACTGAAGGACTCCATTTCATTCTTCACAATGACCTAGTCTGCCCTGACACTGCACCGTTGCAGGGAATCAGATGTCAAGAGAGCATTACGGGGGGCCAGCTGCACTCAAACCCCAGATCAGTGAACTATCAAAGCCCCAAGCAGAAAGTCTAGGCTGTCAACACAAACCCTGGGAGGGATGGGGCAACCCGGGGCTGATCTGCGCAGGACTGTGAGCACTTAAGCTCACGGTGAGTTCATAGCAGAGGTGGGTACAAGGGGTGGGGGGTGTTGCAGCAGTGGAAGGCACAATGGGGGTGGGTTTTCAGCAGAGGTAGGCACATAGTGGGCTTGCATCTGGTGCAGGCACATAGTGGGCTTGCAGCAGAGGTGAGCACATAATGGGTTTGCAGCAAGGGTGGACATGCGCAATGTGGGTTGATAGCCAAGATGAACACATAGTGAGTATACAGCCGAGATGTACACATAGTGGGTCCGTGATGTCCATGTAAAAAGACACAGCTGTCATCTCAAAGGAGATAAGAGATAGTCCTTATTCTGGAGCCAAATATGAGTGACCATGGTTCAGGAACACAGATTTAGGTTCCCTCAATTTCATGTTCCAACGGGTTAACAATTTCATGTTCCAATGTGTCTGATGCCCTGGGTCCTTTGGTTCTAGAACTTTCCCCCAGTTTCTTCAACTCTTTACAACTCGGGTGGTCTCCCCACTGACTCACATAGTGAGCCGCACAGCCACTTTGGCCAGAAGGGGTGTCTGTACCAATTATAGCAATCCTCCATCCAATGAAGGACTTTCTTGGGCCAATCAGGTCCAGTTCCTCATGTGAATTACAGCAGTCCCTAGACAAGTGAAGGGCAGTGTTTGCACCAGTCACAGCCTTCTGCTGGCTACCAGGGAAGTGCTCCCCATTCTGCTCTGGGTGGAAACAGCCGCAGTGTCATGCAGAGTTCCCTGTGGCTTGTGAGGTGACAAGTGCCTTCTGGAGCCAGAGCTGTGATGTGGCAGCAGGTAGCTGTGATTGGCATGGAGGCTTTCTCAGGGCAAGGGTCCTGGAGTGTCAGCCATGGCATGAGGGGAGTCTGGCTGGCTGCTTGGCTCTTCGTTGTTGAGGTACCAGGGAAGGGTCTAACAGCTGTCAATCCCCAACTCTTAGCTTAAAGGAGAAACATACATTAAAAGGGGTGTTTACAATAGGGCTTATCATTGAGAGTGTTAACAGGAGGCTGGAGAGATGGCTCAGCAGTGCCTAAGGACCCAGGTTCAATTCCTTAGCACCCACATAAGCCAGATGCTCAAACTGGCACATATATCTGGAGTTCGTTTGCAGTGGCTGGAGGCCCTGGCATGCCCATAATCTCTCTCTCTCTCTCTCTTCCCCGTATGTATCTCTCTGCTTGCAAATAAATCAATATATATATATATATTTATTTATTTAGGTTTTTTGAGGTAGGGTCTCGCTCTAGTCCAGGCTGACCTGGAATTCACAATGTAGTCTCAGGGTGGCCTTGAACTCACGGCAATCCTCCTACCTCTGCCTCCCGAGTGCTGGGATTAAAGATGTGCGCCACCACGCCCGGCATAAATCAATATTTTTAAGAGTGTTAACAGTATTTAATTGGGCCTTACAATGCTGAATTCCTGTCCCAGCGCCTCAGAGAGTGGTGAGCACCTCTGATCTATCCTCTCCCTCCTTGCGTGAGTATAACTGACTCCCACTTCTCCCTGTGTCCCTGCAGAGCTGAGAGAGGCGAGGAGGCAGAAGCTGCACTGGACATCACAGGAAGGCCCTCAGGGGTGTCCATGGCCAGCCAGGACCCTACACTGAACACAAATCACCCATTCTACGATGTGGCCCGGCATGGCATCCTGCAGGTGGCAGGTGAGTCTGCATCTGGGTGGTGCCTAGACTGAGCAGTACAGTCTTCCTCTGTGCCCTGTAGGACGGTGGGGCCTCAGGGGCCATGTCTCTCCAGCTGGGTTATGACCAGATGAAAAGCATTATGGGAATCAGGGCACTTGCCAGTCTTCTGAGAAAGCAGTCACAGTGACATGTGTCCCGGAGCTGCCTCGGTGTTTTAATTAGGCCCAGGAGCCAGGGCCCCTGAGCGGAACACTTCTCATGTGGGCAGCGAACTAGAGTCTCTCCTCTAAGTCTCCAGAACCCAGATTTATCACCATTAGCTCTCACCTCCAAATACGTGGAATGTTCTGGAAGTGATGGGCTAGAAGTTTTGCTCATGTCCCTTGTTTACCTGAGAAGAATGCATGATTTACACCATAGGGTGGAATGCTCTGTGTCTTCCAGTTGGTTTAAGTTGATTATGTTGTTCAAACCCACTACATCATCACTTTTGTCCACTTCTATCAAGTTTCAACAGGGGAGTACTTAAAGCTAAAATTGAGCTTGGTAAATTTCTTCCTTTGGTTCTGCCCCAACTTGGCTTATTTCATTTTCTTAAAAAAAAAAAAAAACCTATATTGATTTATTTATTTGAAAGCAGAGAGAAGAGAGACACACACACAGAGAGAATGGGCACACCAGGGCCTCCAGCCACTGCAAAGGAACTCCAAATGCATGCACCATTATGCATCTGGCTTTACGGGGGAATTGGGGAATAGAAGTTGGGTCTTTAGGCTTTGCAAGCAAGTGTCTTAACTGCTGAGCCATCTCTCCAGCCCTGCTTGCTTCATTTTGAGAAGGCTCTCCTATGTAGTCCAGGCTGGCCTCTAGCTGAAGATGTTCCTGTCTTCAAGTGCTGGGATAAGGCCCTGGCTTGTTCCATGTGTCTTGAGACTTTGTTCCTGGAATTATCATGTCTGCCTGACACAACCATTTCGCTCTTCGGAAGTGTCCTTTCCATCTTCTAGTATTTCTTTAGTTTTTTTTTTTAGAGACATGGCCTAGGCTGGTCTCACACTTGCTATGTAGCAGAGGATGATCTTGAACCCCTGATCCTCCTGCCTCTACCTTCCAAGTGCTTGGATGACAGACATGCACCACCACTTCCAACTGCTCCTTATTTTAAAGTCTGATTTTTCTGATGTTTACGTAACCACAATGGCTGTCTTTGCCTTCTTACCCTTGGAGCTGGTAGATACACACTCTCTTCTTCCAACCCGGGTCTCCCCGTGTGAGGTGCATCTCTTATAAACAAGCTCGTTGGAGAGGAGGCCACAGGACAGGAAACAGATTCTCAAAGACTTACAGAGCCCGTCCTTGACCATGATGGCTCTGGGGCACGTTAACCAGTGGCCCAAAGTGGTGTTGTGACACATGGGAGTCATGCCTGCTGGGATGGAGAATGCTGAGGGCAGCTACTGGGGTCAGGAAGCCAGTAAAGCAAGAATGGAGGTTTGTGGCCAGGTATGGTGGTGCCTGCCTTTAATCCCAGTACTCAGGAGGCAGAGCAGGAGGATCACTGTGAGGTCGAGACCAGCCTGAGACTACATAGTGAATTCCAGGTCAGCCTGGGCTAGAATGAGACAATACCTCAAAAACAAACAGAATGGAGGTTTGTGTTAGTGCTGTGCTGGAGAACCTAGAGCAAGGCGTGTGTTTGAGAGACAGTTCATTAAGATGTTAGCCTGGGCGCTGGGGAGATGGCTCAGCAATTAAGTGAGCTTTCTGCACAAATGTGAGGACCTGAGGGGGCCTGAGGCTACCCCAGTTTGACTCTCCAGAATATTCAGATGGGTGTGGCCATGCACATGGGTAACCCTTGTCCTGGGGGAAGGGAGGGGACAGAGACTGAAGGATCCCTGGGCCCCTGGTCCTGGGGAAGGGAGGGAGCAGTGCGTAGAGTGCTGCATTATTTTTGCATTCATGCAAAAAAATATTAGTTTGGAGGTCTAGCTGATCCCCCAAGTTGGGGGAGGAGCCCTTGTAGCATGAAGTGAGGTTTCCAAGGACACAGATGGAAGAGTTTAAGAGAAGTAACTTGGTGTCGGCATGCTGGAGAGATGGAGACAGGAGGATCCCAGGGCTCCCAGCCAGAAAGTCCAGAATGATTGGATAGGCCAATGAGAAACCCTGTCTCAAAAAAGGTAGACAGGGGCTGGGGAGATGACTCAGCTCTTAAGGCACTTGCCTACAATGCCTAATGACCCGAGTTCAATCCCCCAGTACTCAGGTAAAGCCAGATGCACAAAGTGGTGAACGCATCTGGAATTCTTTTGCAGTGGCAGAGGCCTTGGTGCACCCATTCTTTCTGTCTCTCTTCTCTCTATCTGTCTCCCCTTGCAAATAAATATATTTTTTAAAAAGATGGACAGCGAGCCGGGCGTGGTGGTGCACGCCTTTAATCCCAGCACTTGGGAGGCAGAGGTAGGAGGATCGCCGTGAGTTCAAGGCCACCCTGAGACTACACAGTGAATTCCAGGTCAGCCTGGGCTAGAGCGAGACCCTACCTCGAAAAACCAAAAAAAAAAAAAATGATGGACAGCATTTCTGAAACTGACACTGAAGCTGCCCTCTGGCCTCCGCATACACACATGTGCACACAGACACATAGACACACACATTAAAAAATGAGAAGTTATGAACCGTAGGTGGCGGGACATGCCTTTAATCACAATACTGAAGAGGCAGAGGTAGGAGGAGTGCTGTGAGTTTGAGGCCAGCCTGGGACTATAGAGTGGCTCCCAAAGTAAGATCCTACCTCAAACCCTCTCCCCCAAGAAGAGAGAAGTTACTTGGTTTCACTGGCCGCATTCCACCTCCTCTGCTGATGGGCACCCGAGGGTCCAGGGCAGCGTTTGTTCCTGGCATGGTTCTAAGGGTGTCCTTATGTCTTATTGTGGGCCCTTCAGTGCCATTTAGAGGCTAAGAGCTACCTTGGGTTGTACCTCAGATTCCTCCCAGAGGCACTATGAAATTGTCACTGGAGTCCTGTCCCCACCACTCCAGACAGCTCTTTAGATTCCCGAGAATTCTCTTGTTTTGGAACACAGTCTTAAGAAACAGCTTGTTGGGAGGTTTAGCCATCTTTCAAGAACCCTCCATGGCCTCAGGCCACCCTGAAAAGATACACTTGAAAGCAAAAAAGTCATCAAGACAGTACAGGCCCTGAGAGGAGAGCCACTGGAAGCCCACTCTGTTCTTGGTGAAGAGCACAATCTTTTAAATTTTTATTTATTTATTTGAGAGGGAGAATGGGTATGCCAGGGCCTTCTGCTGCTGCAGACAAACTCCAAACACATACACTGTTTTGTGCATCTGGCTTTACGTGAGTACTGAGGTTCCAATCGAACCCGGGGTTGTCAGGCTTTGCAAGCAAGTGCCTATGACCCCTGAGCCATCTCTCCAGCCTGAGAATAAGTTCTTATGGTCGAGAAAACATCACGAGAGATGTCTAGCCATCCAACCCTGGTGACCAGCGGGAGGACAGAGAATAGCTAGTCATCCTCCCTGAGATCACCCGTGGCTGTTCTGTGGTGTACCGGTGACAGCACAGCTGGTCAAAGTGTCCAGCTTTGACCCCTGGTCCCTAAGTTTGGCTCCTGAGTTCCAGAGTGCCCAGGGGACAGTTAAGGGCCAGAGATCTCCTTCCCTCCAGGGCCCTGAGCTAAGGTGAACCACAAAGTCCATGTATAACCAGATATGGCTCCACCGAAAGGATCCCCTAACTCACCTTTCCCTGGTGCGGCCTGCCCAGGGTCCAATAGCCACAGCTACAGACGAAAGCAGCCAAGTGGCGGTGTGCCACCTAAGTGGACATCGGCTTGACCAGAAGGAAGCTCTGCAGGACTTCACCCTTAGAGTGATACTTTGTAAGTCCCATTTGAACATCTAGAAGTGGTCAAATGGGGTTAAGCAAGTTTCAGGGTCTGAGGCTCTGGCCTGGGCAGGGGCAGGCTCAGTGGGCATCAGGTCATGGAGAGCAGATGGGGAAGGAGATGGAAGGTTCTGGACCTGACGATCAGAGCGGGAGGGGCATAGACTCTCCCAGATGTGGAGGAGAGCTGGTGTCAGGGAAGAGGAAGAGAGACGACAGACCACTCCCCGCCCCCATCTTCTTATCCAAATCTTTGCCACAGTCCACCAAGCCAGCCAGGCTTTCTTACAGGTCAGGACTGAGTCTTGTGGATCCCCCCATCTCCCTCCACTTCAGTGGAAACCTTTAAAAAAAAGCCCCAGGGCTGGAGAGATGGCTCAGCAGTTAAGGCACTTGCCTCCAGTGCCTAAGGCCCTGGGTTCAATTCTCCAGGACCCACATGGGCCAGACCCACAAGGTGGTGGCCCTGGTACATTCTCTCTTTCTCTCTGTCTCTCTCTCTCTGTTGAAAATGAATAAATAAAATATTTTTTAAAAAGCCCCAGATTGGAGAGGGGGGCTGGAGAGATGGCTCAATGGTTCAGGCACTTGCCTGCAAAACCTAATGACCTGAGTTCGATTCCCCAGTGTCCACGTAAAGCCAGATGCACAAAGTGATGCATGCATCTGGAGTTTGTTTGCAGTTGCTGGAAGCCCTGGTGTGCTTATTCTCTCTCTCTCTCTCTCTCTCTCTCTGTCTCTGTCTCTCTCTGTCTCTCTGTCTCTCTCTCTCTGCTTGCAAATAAATAAATAAAATATTTGAAAAAAAGCCCCAGATAAATGGACCAAGTCACTCCCACATCCCTCACAGGAACTATGTATGGACTGCCGTGGCCTTCTGGTGTGCTTTACTGGAGATGAGGAATGGGTCACACCTGCTCTAGGAACCTTTCTTTGGACCTCTAATGGGGCTCCCCTCACCCCCCGCTCGCCGCTGTAAGGAGATAGGGAAACAGTGAATGAATCTGGGTTGTAAGCCTCCACAGAGAAGCAGGTTCTAGATTGATCTGGAGCCCGTAGAATTTGCGTTTAACGGATGCTGTTCCCTTCCTTGCGTTTTTCCAGCATCCAAGCCTGTTTGAGCTACGCTGGCCTGTGTTCCCGCAGAGCTCTGAAGGGACCTTTCTCAAATTGAGTGATGTCATGAATGCAGAAGCAGCGGTGATAGCTTAATAAGGCAGTGCGTGTGTATGGAATGTTCCGGGGGGTCCCCCATTGCTGCTGGGGAGCTTGTGTCCAGGCAGCCAGGCATGGTGGAAGCCTCAGTGTGGGGAGCAGAGGAGACTGCAGAGGTGAGCAGGGTCAGCCACTGCAAGTGCAAACCTGGCGGATACTCAGCCTCTAGGCCTCAGTTTCCCTACCTAGAATAAGCTAGGATGCAGCCCTCCTGGAGGCAACCCAGGCAGGTGCTCTCGGCTCACCGTTATTCAGTGCCTACTGTATGCATCGCTTTGTCAAGACCACATGCTGGATATTGACTTGGGTTTCCAGTGACTTCCTCAAGGTCAGTGAGTGCACTCCCTGAAAACAAGGGCCTGTCTCATACCACGCTCCCAGGCCCTGGAACCCGCCGAGACTGGAGCCTGCTCCCCTCACTCGCAGGTCTCCCCGGCTCTTCCTTCAGCCTCTGCACAGCCTGACCCACACCCCCAGGCCCAGGCTGGCTCCTGCCTTTGTAACCAACCCTCTCCTTTCCTTGGGGGCTGGGTTATGGCCTCTACCCCTGCCTTTCCCAGCCTGCCACCTCTGGCCACGTCTCCGTGCTGAGGTCCCTTTGCCTGTCCCCCATCTCCTGGCTCCCTCTCCCTCAATCCCCACTCAGGTCCTGTCTCAGACCATCCTCCAGCTAGTGACCCAAGGCCTCCAAATCACCCACCTCTCCTCACTGCTCCCCAGTGTCAACAGGAGGGCGAAATCCAACCTTAGCTTTTGTGTGAATGGATGTCCCCCAGTAGTTTCAGGAGTTTTATTAAAAACTTGTCTCCAGCCTCTTGGCTGGAGGAGGTGTCACTGTGGGCAGATCCAAGGGTCCAGCCCTAAGGTGTTACTGGTTGGGGGGTGGAGGGACTGGAATTCTAGCTAGGTATGTCAAGAGCAGTCTGAGCTCTGCCTGGAGTTCCCTACTGTGTGTGTGTGTGTGTGTGTGTGTGTGTGTGTGTGTGTGCGCGCGCGTGTGTGGTGATGGCTTTCTCTCTGCTTGGACCTGTGAAAGGGCATCAGCCTCTTTCACCATCATGGAACTTTCCCTGGATCTGTAAGCTTCGATAAATCCCTTCTTCCCATAAACTGTTCCTGGTTTGAAGGTTTATCCCAGCAACTGAAGCTGACTATGACAGCTTTCCTCCCCTTCTTGGGAGACCCCTGAACCCTCCATCTGCCATATTGTTCCACAGTCTGTTAGTAGCAATTCCTGACCAAGTGTCCATGTGCTCTGTGTCCCCCAGCCATCTCTGTAACTATCATGCTGGAGCTTAGTCCTGTTTTGTTGGTGAGTGCTTAGTAGTGGAGGCCTGTCCCCTCAGCGAGCTCCTTGCTGTCACCTGTAGGTTAGGGTGTAGGGTGAGACAGCTGTGTAAGACACTACATAATGGAGCCAGGCATGGTGGCACATGCCTTTAATCCCAGCACTGGGGAGGCAGAGGTAGGAGGATCTCCATGAGTTCGAGGCCAGCCTGAGACTACACAATGAATTCCAGGTCAGCCTGGGCTAAAGTGAGACCCTACCTCGAAAAACAAGACACTACATGACGGCCTTTGTCCCCATCTCCATCCTTGGACTTTCCCAGGGACAGGGAAGGTCCTTGGAATACAGGCTGCTGCCAGAAATAACTGCTCTACGGTTGAAGCCTTGAGACTTCAGGGGAGGGCGCTGGAGACACAAAGTGACATTCAGACCATCATTCCTAGGAACGAAACCTATGGCAGCTCTGGGACCTCAGCTCAGGTGCATCTCTGGGGAGATGGTGTGTCCGTGTGCTGTAAAGGTGAGGGTCCTTTGTCCCTGGGGACCCCCAAACCTCACCCAGAGAAGGTCCTCAAACAGGCTAGAGGAATTGAGGAAACAGTTCTCAAACCCCAAAGCCCGAGTCCTGCCTTTTAGTACACCAAAGAATTAGCAACTCGGACTGAAAATGACTTTTACACAAATATCATACTTTGTTCCAACATTACAGGGATAAAAAGGAGAGGAAAAGGGATAGGAGAAGGGAAAGAAGACGTAACCCAACACCATGTGGTCTGATGGGCTCACATGTAAAGACCACCAAATATTTAGAGAAACAAAAGTGAAATCCATGAGAAAATGTCCTCTTCCCCCACCCTCTCCAGCAAAAGCTGCCAAGTGGGAGAGAAATCATTGGCTTCTCCAGAACCAGCCAAGCGTGGTGTCTACAGCTTCTGGAGATCCTTAGGTGTAGCAGGCAAGTGTCTTAACTACTAAGTCATCTCTCCAGCCCCTGTCTTGTTTAAATTGAGAACTTTAACATATGAACACATTGCAATTTGGTCATGTTCCCATTAGGGTTATACTCTTTTTTTCAATGTTTTATTTATTCATTTTCAAGCAGAGAGAGAGAGAGAGAGAGAGAGAGAGAGAGAGAGAGAGAGAGAGAGAGAGAGAGAACGAGAGAGAGAGAGCCACCACCTTGTGGGTCTGGCTTACGTGGGTCCTGGGGAATTGAACCCAGGGCCTTAGGCACTGGAGGCAAGTGCCTTAACCGTGGAACCATCTCTCCAGCCCGGGTTATACTCTTATATCCACTCCCCACACCCTCATTCCACTGAGGTCTTCTTCAGTGGGGTTAAGGGTAATCACTGTAGGGTCATGAATGCACCAATCACTTTTCGTGGGGGACAGTGCTTCAGAGTATATCTTTCCACTCTGTGGATCCTAAATTCTTCCTGTTCCCTCTGCATTGTTTCTTGAGCCTGGAGGGCATGTTATAAATTTCCTTCAGTGTTGAGCTCTCTGTAACCTTTGATTTTCTGCTTTAATGAGTTTTGAGTCTCCTCAGTGTCTACCGCCATCTCCCTGGGGGAGCTTCTCAGGTCGGCAGTGAAAGCAGTGCTCTTACTTAACCTGCCCCTTCCTCTGTAATGATCAGCTGAGGCAGTACTCAGTGTTAGGTCGGAACTCAGGCCCCAAAATGAAGTCCACCCCAGGACCTCAGTTTCCCCTGAGGGGGATTCTGGAACCAGTGTGGTGAGCTTCAAGAGAAGTGTCAACATCAAAACCAGACCCCAACAGGAGTTAGAGATAAAGCCTGCCTTGTAAAATTCCACCTTGCTATTTCTCTGTTTGGCCTGAGGGACATTCCTTCCCCCATTCTGAGAGCTATGTGAGGGGGGGGGCCTCCCTCCTGGGAGCCTGTGTGACAAATTCCTGGACTTCAGTTTCACTTCCCCTTATAATCCCAGACCTGCCCATTTCAGGTGGCTTTTCTCTGCTCTGGTGAGATAGCCCACAGCTCCGTGTGCTTTCTCTGAATAAAGCTTTTCCTTCTCTGTAGTCTCAAACCTTACACTCAGCTCATTGCCCAAGATGGAGGCAGGTGGTGTTGCCTGTGTGTGACTCCTTTCCCTGAGGGTCACCCCCTCATGTCCACCTGAGGGCAGCACCACCCAGTACAGCTGTGCACATGACAGAAATGCTGGGTCTACATTGCCCAGGATGGTCACTTACCCCCATGAGTCAGTCACTGTTGAGCCTGAAGAATTTCATGTCCTAAGTCCCTTCAAACTGAGAGCCATGAATGGTGAGCTGTCCAGGCCTGAGAGCAGCCAGGGCTCTCACTCCTTGTTTGGGAAAAGGAAGAGGGTCTGAGGGCTGGCAAAGTCCCTGAGATCAGGATACCCATGGCAACCAGGATCTCAGCCCCTTGCCCGCCATGCACCCCACAGCACTGTGCGTGTGCCTGTCCTCGGGGAAGGTGGTGTGTCCACAGATGGGGAGGGAGGTTTAGCAGGCAGGGAAGGTCAGGAGGGGAGGGCATTCAATGCTGGGGCAGGAAGGTCCTTCTAAGAAATGAAAGCTGGGAGGCTGGAGAGATGGCTCAGCAGTTAAGGCACTTGCCTTCAATGCCCAAGGACCCAGGTTCAATTCCCCAGTACCCACATAAAGCCAGATCCACAAAGTGACACATGCATCTGGAGTTTATTTGCAGTGGCTAGAGGCCCTGGTATGCCGATACTCTCACCCTCCGTCTCTGTCTCTTTGTATCTCTTTGCTTACAAATAATAAATATTTTTTTGTTTGGTTTGGTTTTTTTGGTTTTTCGAGGTAGGGTCTCGCTCTAGTCCAGGCTGACCTGGAATTCACTATGTAGTCTCAGGGTATCCTTGAACTCATGGCAATCCTCCTACCTCTGCCTCCCGAGTGCTGGGATTAAAGGCGTGTGCCACCACGCCTGGCTTCAAATAATAAATATTTTAAAAAATAAAATTAAAAAAATGAAAGCTGGGCATTGTGGTGAATGTCTGGATCCCAACACTTGGAGGTTGAAGCAGGAGTGTCAGGGGTTCAGGGAAACCAGCCCAGCATGGCCGCCAGCAGCCTGAGGGAGTCTCTCCTTTTCTCTGTGAGACCTCACTCAAGTAAAGCCAGATCCTTGACTATGCTAAGGAGAATTTCAGGACAAGCCAGAGTGAATCCAAGTTATTGAGTTCATTAAGTATTTAGACAGAGACCCGTAACAGAAAGGACATCACTCGTGCAGTCTAAGTGTGGGTTTCTCAAGAGTCTTTGTAACGGTGGTGCAGTTACCGGATTCTGTGGCTTCCCAAGTTGCATTTTTCAAAGGATGTAATTTAGGATAAAGGTTAAAAGATTAAGCAAAGTTTAAAAGTTAAGTAAAAATTTGAAATTTTTAGTACAAAATATATACAGGCTGGTTTACTTATTTCTCTTAATGAATTTCCTTTTGTAAATAAAATTGAAATGTGGTCTGAATGGTTTAGATTGAGGGACAAGAGAGGAATGCTGACAGTTCAACTCAAGACCACAGACATTCTGGCCCTAAGAAAGCATAGTTCATGGTTGACTGCTAACATCGTCTTTGGGGATGTCTTTAGAAAAACACATTACATTGCTGTGTTATCTCTGTGGGTAATATCGGTTGTGTTGAAGATTTTGACTCAGCTAGATCTCAGGGTGAGGGGCGACTTTCCCTTTCACATCCCCTATATATATATATATATATATATATATATATATATTTTGTTTGTTTGTTTGTTTGTTTGTTTGTTTTTTGAAGTAAGGTCTCACTCTGGCCCAGGCTGACCTGGAATTCACTATGTAGTCTCAGGGTGGCCTTGAACTCATGGTGATCCTCCTACCTCTGCCTCCCGAGTGCTGGGATTAAAGGCGTGCGCCACCACGCCCGGCTTCACATCCCCTATATATTGAGGTTTTGTTTTATTTTTTTTCTATCCTGACTTAGAAGGATCTCGAGTTCCAGGCAGCCTGGGCTGCATAGCAAGGCCCTGTCTCAAAAGACAAATGGAGGGGCTGGAGAGCTGGCTCAGCAGTTAAGATGCTTGTCTGCAAAGCCTAACGACCAGGTTCGATTCCTCAGTACCCATGTAAAGCCAGATGCACAAAACAGTGCATGCATCCGGAGTTTATTTGCTGTGGCTGGAGGCCCTGGCATTCTCTCTCTCTCTCTCTCTCTCTCTCTCTCTCTCTCTCTCTCTCTCTCTCTCTCTCTCTCTGCTTTCAAATAACTCAATAAAATTTTTTTAAAGGCAGATGAAGAGCTACACACACACAGATGAATGACCCTGCCGCCATGTCCCCTTGGCCTTTTGGGCCTATGTGGAGCTGCCCTTCTGTCCATGCTTTGGGTCCACAGCAGATGTCCAGGACATGTGTCCTGGGTTTAGTAGAATAAAGTGTGAGGGCTGGAGCCAGCTCAGCCTGGTCCCCCCACCCCCGTCCTGTGTTCCTGGATATGAATACTCCCTATTGTTGTGCCCCGTGGGGTGGACACAGACGTGTTAAGAGGTGATCACAGTGCAAGGTGACCTGGCTGTGACAGAGGGCAGGACCAAGCATGGACTTCTGAGAAGGCTCCTGTACTGGACATGGAATTTATCCTCTTCAGGGCAACCAACCCCTAGCCTCCTGGCTTCCTCCAAGCCTTAGGAAAACCCCGAGACACTTGAATTCTGTGAGAAGGAGGTGGTCAGATCTCTAGGCTGGAAGTCAGATGTGTCCAGATTTAAACCCTGGAGCCATCAGCCAGTGGTGTGGCCTGGCCCTAGTAACCTAACCCAGCGGCCTTGTAAAATGGAAGAGGGGGCTGGTTGGGAAGATTTGCTCAGATGACCTATATGTCACCAACCTCCCCGGCCCTGAGCTGCCTAGCTCCTAGCTCAAGCTGATCTGCTCTGGGAACCACTGGTCACTGTTAGGAGGCTTCACACCAGCGTCTGCTCCTGCAGGGGACGACCACCTGGGAAGACTCCTGGTCACGTTCAGCTGCTGTCGGATGCCACCTTCACACCAGCTCAACCACCAGCGGCTGCTAGAGTAAGTGCCCCCTGTGTCTCTGCATCACTCCTCCGCCACAGACTCCTGTGTGGACTTGGGGACACATTTAGCTTCTACTCTCCGGAGTCCACTCGAGCCCATCTAGGGAGGCTCTCATCACCAGAGCTACTGTCCCCAGCCTCAGTGATATGGCAGAGGGCTGGCTTGGTTTTCTCTTAACCAGCTGAGCGATGGTCACTGACCCTTTGAAGCTGTCCCTGTCCTGGGCACATGGACCTAATTAAAGTCTGTGGGCACCAGCTCACACCATGCTGCTGAGGCCTCACTGGGGTCTTTGGGCTTTTTGAGTTCCTGTGGCCACCATGTCTAAGGACCACAGAATAAAGTGACAGAAATGTCTTTTCACAGCTCGGGAGGTCAGCAGTTCAGATCCAGTTGTGTGCACTCTGAGGCGGGAGCCTTCTGACTTCTTCTGGTTCCCCTGACCCTGTACATCTAATCTACTTGTTAAGGCTACTCTAATCACATGTTAATTATATCTCTAAAGACTCAGTTTCCAAATGAGCTTCCATGCTCAGGTTCTTGCTGGAGAGCCAGGGCCAGTGCTGTCCATCACCTCTCAGGGTGTCTGAGGTCATGGAGTAGAGAAGTGAGGGACCCATCCCATGGTTTAGACTATGACTCAATGCCTCCATGTACCCACCCAGTGGCGCCCAGCAGCATCGGGGCACTCACAGCTCCATAGTTTGCATGTCTGAGGGGGAGGAGGGATTTCTTTCCCCATCTACTGGCACATGAGGGGTAGAACAGGGGCCTGGATCTGGGAAAGCCAACCACAGGCATCTGGAGTGTTCAGGTTCCTCCAACTCAGCCACAGAGCTTTTCTGCCTCATGAACAGACAGACCTGGAGCAGACCATTTGGAGAGGCTTCCCAGGGTCCAACGAGACTGACTGCTGGGGACCTCCTGGGCTCTGTGTGTCCCTTCTTGAGCCTCTGACTCCTCCACCTGCCCCTTGTTACAGCACCCCTAACTCCTGGGCCTGTCCCCGTCCTGTTCACACCTCCTTCCCCTGTACACACCTCTTCCTGTGCCCACACACCCACGGACACACTCCTGATGTGCTCAGCATCAGCGGGTGTTTGGGGATCTAAAGCTACCATGTAGGTAGACATAGGTTCCTAAGTGGAGATCATAGAACTCTCCTCCTCCCACCTCCCAGAACTGAGCCTGTGCAGCCCAAGGCCTGGGGGCCTAGGGGCCCTGATAGGCCAGCAGGCTGTCCTTTCCTTTCTTCCTCCCCCACCTCCCCCACGCCGCCTGAGCCCCCCACCCAGGTCTTGCTCAGCCCCTGCTGCTCCACAGCTCTGAAGGCAGCCCCACTGCTTCCGCTCTCTCAACTTTGGACTCCTCCTGTTCCTTGCTGCTTTGAGGAGAAAGTCACACTTTCCCAATGGGGCCGAGACCTTGTGGGGCTCAGTGATGGGGGAAGCTGGTGCCAGCCTGGGTTGGGAGGGAGGAAGCCTTGCTATGGTTAAGATATAGAATGGCTGGAGTGTTCCAGGTGTGATCCCCAGTCCTGGCGCTTTGGAGAAGATATGGTTCTAGTTATAGGCAGGAAGACTCGGGAGGTGGGGCTCTGGTTGGAGGATCACTGGGAGTATGCTGCCTGGGCTTCTCTCTCTCTCTCTCTCTCTCTCTCTCTCTCTCTCTCTCTCTCTCTCTCTCTCTCTCTCCATGAGGTGAACAGATTTGCTCTACTTCACGCTTCTGCTGTCATCACAGCCCCACAGCAATGGCGCCCACCTTCCATGCTCAGAGCCCAAGCCAGTCTTTCCTCTTTGAAGTTGTTGGAATCTCTCTGTCACCTCTCTGTCTCCAGCTCGGGAGAAGGAGGCTTCACCAACAGCTGTCGTCTGTCCCCTGGCATCTCTGTGAGGACAGAGGGAGCTGCAGCTGACTTCCTGTCCAGCCTGGGAGGCAGCAGTGTGGGGGCTGTGACTGCTACCCACCTTCATGCCCATATCCAGCTGTTAAAGCCGGCCAACATGTCCACCAGCAGCGTAGCAGATCACAGGCCTTGGCCAAGAGCCTTCAACTCCAGACAAACAGTTGGGTCATAAAAGCATCTAGGTGACTTTGTCCGGAGGTCTTCGGGTGAATCCTCTGCATACTAGCAGCAGAGGTCTGCTAAAGATCTTCCAGCAGCTTCTGAATCCCAGCAGGGAGAGGGGTGCCAGCCAGCACTGCCTTCATGTTGAGAGGTCAATCAAGCCCGCTGGGACCCAGGGCACACGTCCCCCAGGTGATGAGGCTGCCGCCGGCCCCCCTCCAGTCCATCCTTGGTGCTTATGGGGCACACAGGGAGAGGGGGATGCTGACCCGGAAGAACTCCGATCCAGAAGCTGCTGAGGGGGCCAGGATCAGGGTCAGGATCTGCTGCTCTCAGAGGGACAACAGTGCCTTCTGCAGACATGTCCAGTCCATCCTTGGTGCTTATGGGGCACACAGGGAGAGGGGGATGCTGACCCGGAAGAACTCCGATCCAGAAGCTGCTGAGGGGGCCAGGATCAGGGTCAGGATCTGCTGCTCTCAGAGGGACAACAGTGCCTTCTGCAGACATGGGGCGTGTAGAGGGGGTGACTGCTGGGTGGGCACAGGGATTTTTTCCTGGACGGTGACTGTCTCGAGTTGGGGGCTATGAATGTGCCATATGCTTCTGAATGTCCCACATTTATGCGGTGACTTGGTGATGAGAATTTCATCTCAATGGAAGAAAAGGACCTCTGACCCACCCTTTCATGTGACCATCCAAGGTGCTGCTACCACCTGAGGGACGTGGTAAGCATGGCTTCTGAGAGCATGTGTAGGGTTGTGCATTGCACAGAGGCATCCACAGGAAGGTCTGCCACCCAGCTGGTGCTGTCTGGACGGTGTCTGCCCCGAGGAAGGGGCATCTTTTTCTAATTCACGCAGAGGGGCCCTGGAGCTCTGAGGCTCCCTGGCCCTCCTTCGTGCCTTGATGAAAAACAGCACACCAGACCCCAGCCTCCCTCTTGCTCTAAATGCGTGGCTTGCTGGGTTCGATGTGAGCTCCTGATGTGGATATCGGTAAAGAAACAAATCCAGATCTTTGAAATCCAACCATAATTCCTGTGCTGGGCAGGCTGGCAGATGCACCCGACCCCTGGGAGCTCCATGCTGAGACATGAGGAGAAAGAGGGTTGAGTGGGGACAGCACGGTCAGAGGACAGTGGCTCTTCTCCTCGGAGAGGATGAGTAAACTGTACGGGCATTTCCCTCAAGGTTTCTCCTTGAAAGAGGCATTTGAAAAATGCACAGGCGTCCTCCTTGGGAGCCATTCGGCCTCTTCCTCCAGAGGACTTGCTGGTACACTGATTGAGGTCTCCGAGTTGGGGGGCTCTTAGTGAGTCCTGTCTGAGGACAGCTTAATGAAGTAGGACCCAAACGGCATCCATGACATAGACCAGAGACACTGGACATGTCTCTAGAAAATATCCAGCACGGACATTGATTTCACCTCCAGTGGGCATGGGTCATGTGACCACAGGCTATCGTTTTCTGTATCAGCGACAGTGTCATGGACGAAGGCAGGTGGCAGATGGCAGCTCTCAAAGCCCGAGCCAGCCAGCCCCAACTCATACCTGGAGAATGGGGACAAATAGCCAAGCCTCAGGGGATCTTTGGGAGAATCAATTGACAAACATTTTGGAGTCTGATTTTGAGGGGGGCTCCCTGGTGCTATTGGAGAGTCACAGGCACCTAGAGGAGCTGATGTGCTCTTATGGGAGGTAAAATTCTCACCAGGGACCCCCAAGAGCCTGGAAGAACACCTACAGATAATTGTCCAGGCTGATCTGGAAGTCACCCTGTAGCCCAGGATGACCTTGATCTCTCCTTGGACACTGGCAGTCCCCCACCTCAGCCTCTCAAGTGCTGGTCGCCTTGTGTCTTGTGACAGCTCAGAGAGGCCTATCCCTATGGGCTCCCTGCCCACAAGTCCCCAGAAGCCAAGCTGACTTCCTGGGAGCTCACTGGTGATCGGGGCTCTGCTACCGGGAAGCACGTCCCTCTCAGTAAGCAGTGGGTGAAGTTTCTGGTGGAATCATGTGTCTTTTTAAAAAATATTTTATTCATTTTCAAGCAGAGAGAGAGAGAGAGAGAGAGAGAGAGAGAGAGAGAGAGAGAGAGAGAGAGAGAGAGAGCGCACCAGGGCCACCACCTTGTGGGTCTGGCTTATGTGGGTCCTGGGGAATTGAACCCAGGCCCTTAGGCACTGGAGGCAAGCGCCTTAACCGCTGAGCCATCTCTCCAGCCGGGAATCATTTGTCTTGTGCCCAGGTATCTGAAATACACGCTGGACCAGTACGTAGAGAATGACTATACCATCGTCTACTTCCACTATGGCCTCAACAGCCAGAACAAGCCATCCCTGAGCTGGCTCCAGAGTGCCTACAAGGAGTTTGACAGGAAGTGAGTGCTCAGTGTCTTTAGGGACATAGTGGTGGGGGTGGGCCATGTGTGGGGGCTGAGCGGTGGAGGGAGGGGTCACAGGCAGTGAGCAAGGACAGTTGTGGCTAGCTGCCATCTGGGAGAAAGCCACAGGATCCTGACACTCAGGTCGTGTGCAAGGAGTTGTGGTTTCGGGGGCTTGTGAACAGTGACAGAGTAAGAGGTCCCATGCCCCAGTAGAAGTTGGAGGCTCCCCATGTCCGGTGTGGGGACTGTCCGCGCTCACACTGCAGGGCGCTGAGGAGCAGAACTGTCCAGCACTCGGTGGTTCCTTCACTTCGGACACAGGGTGTCCCAGTCCTGGAATCCGCCATCTCCCAGGACCCTGCTTCCTTCCAGGGGGCAGAGACCAAGACAGTAATGTGCTTACTGCTTTGGACCCTGGGGGCTCCCCTGGGTAGAGTTAAGTTAGACTTAAGTCAGTAGCACGTTATGTTGACGTCAGTCTACACGCTGGAGTGAGGGGTTCACCTGAGCCCTGCCTCCTCCCCCACATGTCCCCTCCCTTCAGGACGCCCTGTTCAACCCCTCTCATTGCTGTGAACCAAGTACCTGGCCAGAAGCAATTTAAGGCTTCTTTTGGGCTTACGGTTTGGAGGGGACAGTTGCATGGTGGGAAGGCTTGGTGGCAGGAGTGGGAAGCTGGTTTGGCACGTTGCAGGAAGCAGAGGAATGCATAGCAAAAGGGGCCAGGCTAGACCACGTTAAGGCCCACCCCCAGTGACACATCCTCCAGCAGAGGGTGTGTCACAGTCAGGGGACCTGAAGCCACCTCATGTTCCCCTCCTCAGGTACAAGAAGAACCTGAAGGCGCTGTACGTAGTGCACCCCACCAGCCTCATCAAAGTTCTGTGGAATATCTTCAAGCCACTCATTAGGTAAGCACATTCCAGGGAGACCCACACCACCATCTTGTGGGGTGCCTTCCCTGGAGGTACCTGTGGGTCTTTTCAGAGTCACGTGATGGTCTAGGCCTTCACCATGACCCTCAGAGGGCCATGGGCAGGAATGCTGGCCCACCAAGCCGTGAGGGTACAGCTGGTGTTTTAACTCCCCCAGTGACCTGAATACCACGTGATACAGCCATACCAAGGTCCCCAAGTCCCTCTCGAGTTCTCAGAGTGCAGAAGCGGCTTTCCTGTAGGCATGGTCATTCAGAGGCAGGAGCATAGACACAATGGGCTTCCTCCCTGTCCCTAGGAGATCTGGGCTGTCTGGCCCCTGCCCAGGTGATTTCTTGGGGCTGATCCTGTATTCATGGAACATCTCACAGCTGACATCAGTGACCTGGTCTCCATCCCTCTGGGCACAGACAGACTGCCTCAGTCATAGCATAAGCCATGTGATGTGGCCTACAGCCCCAGCTGTAGAGCTGGGAGGATGTTCCAGGCTTCCTCCCCAGAATAGGTCAAAGGCCAGAACATTCTGTAGAAGCTCAGAGTTCCCACGTCCCAAGCCCACGAGTTCCCTTTACCATCCACACCCAAGCAAACAGCCCAGAACCCTGGGGGCTTTGGCCAGCTCCCACCACCTATGGGATTTCCCCCTAGAAAGTGGTTTCTGACTCAGTATGGGGAAGCCATAGCCCAAGAGGACAGCGAGGTCTCGGGGCTCTGCCAGGACCCCATGGATATCTTGTCTTTCCCTTCATTTGGACATGGGCTTCTGGCAAAACCGTGCTCAGCCACCTAATAGGTATAGGGTGGCAAAGAGCCTGAGACCCACAGTTGGGGTCCTTGCCCAGCGGCTCTGGCTTGATCCTGACGGGCTTCAGTCAGCCCCCTTTGAACGAAGTAGAGATTCACATGGCGAGCAGTCTTTCAGGTCCACAGTGTTCCCTGTAGATGCACCTGCAGGAAGGCAGCTTCCTGGACTGGAGCCCGTGCCTGGGCCTCATGGACAGTCTTGACAGTGAACAAGCCAAGCTCTCTGTCTTGCAGTCATTCACCTAGAAAAGCTCTCGGGGTTCCAGAACCTTCTAAAGTTCTTTCTTAGAGATCAAGGTTCACCTGTGCCCTCTATTTACCACTGCTGCCTAGAGACTATGGGCAGCCAGACCGCCTGGACTTGCCTCTGCCCCAGTGGTCAGCCCTTACCTGGGCGAGCAATACAACCCTCTGCCTTGGTTTCCCTCATGGTCGGCTGTCATGACAAGTCACTGTCTTGACCCATGCAGACTGGATGGAGCAGCACCTGCCAAGCACCAGCGCATGCGCAGTGTTAGTGCTGGTTTCATTAAATGATTTGATTGATTCATTATTTATAATACCCTTGTACCTTTTTGTGCTGGGCATGACAAAGCGATAGGAAACCAGGCATATCTTCCCCATTTCTTTTTTTAATATTTTATTCATTTTCAAGGAGAGAGAGAGAGAGAGAGAGAGAGAGAGAGAGAGAGAGAGAGAGAGAGAATGCACCAGGGCCACCACCTTGTGGGTCTGGCTTATGTGGGTCCTGGGGCCTTAGGCACTGGAGGCAAGTGCCTTAACCACTGAGCCAATTCTCCAGCCCATATCTTCCCCATTTCTAAGTAGAAGAGATTACGACTCAAAGAGGCCATGCAGCTGTCCACGCTACACAGCAAGTAACAGCAACTTGAACCTAAGTGACTACCTGTTGTCCTGCTTCAGGAATCAGCGTTGAGGAATTTGGAGTGCAGACTGCGCCCCGCAGCTTGTTGGTTATGTGACCTGGGCAGCCATGTGACTCTGCTGTCTGGAATCATTTGGAAACAGTGGCTCTTGACTGCACACTTGTACATACGTGTACAAACATGCATGAACTCAAACCCCTGAGGTCATCCTAGAACTCCTGACTCAGTTGTCCCTGGAGATGAATCCTGGCAGCTGAAAGCTCTGGCCTGAGTCCTGGTGACTCAACTGCACACCTGTGCCAAGATCACCTGCCCAAGCTGCTTAAGGTTCTTCCAGGGGTGTGAGAGGCCAGAGGGGCCCTGCCTGCACCTGCCCGCCCAGCCTGGGGTCCAGCAGGTGCCTGGCTCGCAGGTGATGTCTGGCAGCTGCAGAGGGAAAGGTGGCATGTGGTCCCTGCATGAGCAGGGGTAGTGTGAGAAGCCCCTTGACTTTGAAATGGACATTGCTGTCTGGAGAGTTCCGTGGGACAGCCACACCCCCATCGGCCTTAGCCCCGGGAGAACCTCTGACATCCTTGGAGCAAACACACTGTTCCTGAGTCTTGTGGACTCTCGGTGGGCAGGTGATCAAGACACTGCCATAGAACCCCCTGCAGCCCCTCCCTCTGGACTCAGGGCCTGGCCTCTGTGTGCCTCAGTGGCTGTTGGCAGCCCAGGTCCCCAAGGCCTTCTGTGAAAGCCTACCGGATGGTCTGGGCACCCAGGTCTGATCCACCCTCGTCCACTAGGGGGAGCCCGGGCACGTAGCTCAGCCTCCCTTGGGTCTGAGCACAGGCCCAGCCTCAGCAGGAGCGGCCACTGGCCCTGAGTAGGTTCTGGGTCCAGTTCTCACAGCGGTCCTCCTGACATGATGCTCGTGGTGTTGGCGTATCTTTGCAACGGTAAAATGGCTAATTTGAATCTCCTGATGTGCACGACATCGAGAATACCTGAGGGCCTATTTCATCACGTGGACATTGTCACCGTCTGCTTGGCTTTGCTGGATGTACCACAATTCTTGGCCCACATTCAGAGATGCACATATTAAGTATGAACCCAATGAAATGACATAGTTCTAAAATTCTTTAAAGCATATTTGTTATTTGTGTGTATGTATGTGTGTATATGTGTGCATATGAACACATCTATGCCATGGTGTCCGTGTGGCCGTCCTCTCTCTCCACCTTCTTTGAGACAGGGTCTCTTCAGTGGTTGGCTAGGTGGCTCACAAGTGTCTGGATTCTCCTGCTTCTACCTCCGTTGCCATAGATACACTGAGGCGACAGATAAATGTGTGACTGCATTTGACTTTATGTGGGGACTGGGGAGCATCAGGTTTGCAAACAAGTGCCTCTGACTTCTGAACCATCTCTCCAGCTCCTGATACATAATTTTAAATATTTAATTTATTTATTTGAAAAGGTGTGTGTGAGAGAGAGAAAGAGGAAGAAAGAGAGAGAGAGAGAGAGAGAGAGAGAGAGAGAGAGAGAGAGAGAGAGAGAGAATGGGCACACCAGGGCCTCCAGCCACTGCAAATGAACTCCAAACATATGCACCACCTTGTGCATCTGGCTTTACATGGGTACTGGAGAATCGAACTCAAGTCCTTCTGCTTTGCAGGCAAATGTCTTAACTGCTAAGCCATCTCTCCAACTCTCCTAATATATTTTTAAAATATTATTTATTTGAGGGCTGGAGAGATGGCTCAGGGGTTGGGGCACTTGCCTCCAGTGCCTAAGGCCCCTAGTTCAGTTCCCCAGGACCCACATGGGCCGGACCCATGGGGTGGTGGCCCTGGTGCTCTCTCTCTCTTTTTCTCTCTGTATCTCTCTGCTTGAAAATGAATAAATGGAATAGTTGGGAAAAATATTATTTATTTGAGAAAGAGAGAGAAAGAATGGGCCTGCCAGGGTGTTTAGACACTGCAAACAAACTCCAGACACACGCACCACCTTGTGCATCTGGTCGTACATGGGTATTAGGAATTGAACCCGGGTACTTAGGCTTTGCAGCAAGCTCCTTAACCACTGAGACACCTCTCCAGCCCCCTAAATAATTGTTAAATGTTTGGTATTTGGGTGCTATGAACCCAGTCCCTGCCCTCTTGCTTGCACAGCAAGTGCTCTTAACCACTGAGCAATCTATCCGCCTCTGAGTAAAACTAAAGTAGATTTTCCCCGTTGAGGGAACGGATCCCGGGGGGAAACAGTAAAAGTCACAGGTAGGGAGAGTCGGCCAAGGTCAGGCAGTGATGGCTCATGGTTTGTACATACAGTGTCACCTGATCTAACTACCTCTCCTAGGAGAGAGAACCCACCTTACAAAGGGTCCCAGGCCCTGGCAGGTTGAGCAACCTGTCCCCAGTTTGAGGAGATGATGGAGTTACTGGTGGTGTCTGTGATGACTCCAAGGTCTCTAGTGACACTCCCCAGGATTACAGGCAGGTACCCCTGGGAAGGTAGGCTTGATCTAGCCACGTTCTGAGCCCGGTGGGTACTGGGGAATTGAACCTGGAGCCTTAGGCACTGGAGGCAAGTGCCTTAACTGTTGAGCCAACTCTCCAGCCCGGAGGCAGGCCTTTATTTGACACAGACGAGCCTCCCGTGGGTTTGGCTCACAGCAAGTCTCCTGAAAGAGAAGCCTCGGTTGTGCATTGCTTCCCCAGAGAGCTGGATAGTGTCAGTGTTACACACTCCTGAGGAGCGCAAGGCTTCCCCACCACACCTGCCTCCCTGCCCATCTGATCATCCAGTTCTCTCTTTTTTTTTT
>PVHP010017715.1:0-34104 GCA_004024765.1 Zapus hudsonius | reverse complement strand
GGAGTTGTCCCCTTGGCCATTGTGTCTGTCCAGTTTTGGTTTACTCAGAATTGGTTTGTTCTGGGCTGGAGAAATGGCTCAGTGGCTAAAGGTGCTTGCTTATAAAGCCTGAAGGCCTGGGTTTGATTCCCCACATGTACCCACATGTAAAGCCGAATGCACAAAGCAACACTTGTGACTGGAGTTTGCATTGACGGGAGGCCCTGCACTGCCCATTCTCTCTCTCCTCTCTCACTCTTCTCTCAAATAAATAATAAATAAATGAATAAGTTTTGGGAGATGACTCAGCAGTTAAAGGCACTTGCTTACAGAATGTGATCTACTTGAAAAAGTTTAATGTACATATATCAGGCCCAAATGACGGACTATAGCAACTTAATCATTGATGACAATTTTCTTCAAAAACAGACTGAAGTCATGTCTAATCTGTATTTGACCTTCACTTCAGAGACAAAGAACTATGTACAGGCAATGAATTTATTTTCATCACAGTGATTACATATTGAACCTCTCTGTCAATGTTGCCCTGTCAAAACTGTTTGACAGCAGATATAAACAAATACATGATTTTTCTTACAGTCCTTTAAAGGCATATGTCAACTCATGCTGCTAATCTTAGGATTGCAGTGCATAGACACTAATATCTACAGTTGGAGTGACTTCCAAATTAACAGAGGATCTCTCACTTATAATCCCACAATAACTGGTTCATTCATCAGTGGTAGGAGTTAATAACCCCTCTCCGAACTACCAAGGAAGTCACGGTTACCGCACAGATATAGTTCCTGACACCTGCATAAATACTGTATGAATGATTGAAGAACATTGATTGGTCTAAACCAGTAATTCAACAGTAACGATGCACAGTAAGAAATGTAGTCTTGGGGTTTACAAAGTCCAATGGCCTGTGTTCAGTTCCCCAGTACCCAAGTAAAGCCAGGTACACAAAGTGGCACAGTTGTCTGAAGTTCATTTGCAGTGGCTAGAGGCCATTGATGTCCATTCTCTCTCCCTCTCTTAAATAAATATTAAATATATATTTAATATATACATACACATATGTGTATAAAGAGGTGCATTGTTTATAGGTCACTTCCTGTCAGATGCTAAATTCAGAGAGTGAATGATCAAAGTCCCTATTTTCTCAGTGGGACTGTCTGTTAGAAAGATGATAACTGGCCTGTACGCGCTTCATCTTGGCACCACCGTTTTGTTTTCTTTGGATTCTTGGTCATGTGCACACATACCATGGATGATCTGGTGGTCATTTCCTTTCAGCTTGAATGCATGCTAATAATGCTAAGACAAAGTAACTGGAGCCCAGTTGTCTGTGAGAATAGGTATTGAGATGTCACCCTCTCTATACTCACGGAAATGCAGGGGAATGTTTTCAGCAGTAAACATGGCCTGAGAAGAGTTCAGGAATATTGACGACTAAATGGAAGTTGGAAGTTTCCCCCTTCCTATGATTTTCCTGGTGCGTCTTCATGTCTACAATCCACTCCGTAATGGGATTCCAAACACTCATTTAAAGTTGTCCCAGGAAACTTGGCAAAGTCAACAATTCCTTCTATAGTCTTTTCTTTTTCTTTTCTCTCTCTCCCTCTCTTTCTCCTGTCATTTCCTTTTCTTTCCTCCTTTTTTTCTTTCCTCCCTTCTTCCTTCATTTCTTTCTTTTTTCCAAGGCAAGGTCTCACTGTAGCCCAAGCTGACCTAGTCTGTAGTTCCAGGCTGGCTTTGAACTCATAGCAATCCTCCTACCTCTGCCTCCCAAGTGTTGGGACTAAAGGCATGTATCACTACACCTGGCTCATTTCTTTTTAAAAAACAATTTATTAGAGAAAGACACAGAAAGAGAGAGAAAATGGGTGTATGAGGGTCTCTTGCCATTGCAAATGAACTCGAAACACACGTGCCACTTTGTGGATCTGGCTTTGTGTGGGTATTAGGGAATCAAACCCAGGCTTGCTGGCTTTGCAAGAAAACATCTTTAATCGCTGAGAGATCTCCACAACCCTCTGTAGTCATTTCTGTAGTGACACCATGATGAAACCAGGTTCTTATTTATTTTTGTCGTACTTAGGCTTGAGCCCAGGCCTACACATGGTATGCAGGCACTCCATCACTGGGCTACATGCCCAGCCCTGCTTCATACTTTAGAGTTACATACTTGTTAGAAACAAGTTACATGTTTTATATTTTTGTTTACATTTCAAATTTCCTGTATGAAGAGCTTATAACTTTTTGTTTTTGAAGCATGGTCTCTTTCTAGGTCAGGATGGCCTCAAACTCATGGGGATTCTCTGACAGCCTTCCACATTGCTGTGTTTTTAAAGGTGTGAGCTACCACATCCGGCTTAAGGTTTTGTGATCATGGTGACTGGACTCATTTTCACATGCTTTTTCGTGTTGTAGAGAGTGTGTGTGGTATGTGGTATGATGTGATTGATGTATGTATAATGTCCCACACAGGACACAGGCGATCTGGGGCCAGAGTGGGGTGCAGGGACTGTGCTGAGTGGCTCTCTAGTGCCCCTGAAACACACAGTGCTTTGGGAGTAATAGTGCCACCGAAGGTGCCTCAGATTGCAGGCCCCTCTGGATGTGTGGTGTCGCAGAACTAACCTGGAGGACTGTGAAGGGTGGTGCCCACCTTTTATTCTCATGGTGAATCACTGATCAACCATCCAGGTCCTTCAGCTACAGGAGAATCACTGTCTGATCCAATCAGAGCCAGCTGTCTGGGCTTGTTGGCCAGGGCATTCTGACACTCCTAAGTAAATTTCTGCTTTAGAGACCAGATCTACAGAATAAACAATGGGGTGGGGCTGCAAGGCACTTCATAGATGTTTGTGAAGTCCCTGTGTATTCCACCAGTGAGAATTCTCACCTGTGTGTTCACTTCCCTGTAAACTCCCTCATGTGTGGCTTCTACCTTTGTGTCTTCTCACATCTGGGTGTCTCCCACCTGAGTGGATGCCACCTGAACAGCATGACAAAGCTTGTGTTCTTGTCATGGAACCACTGACCTTGGTAATGACTCTGGAGGGTTTTTTTTTTTTGTTGTTGTTGTTGTTTTGTTTTGTTTTCTCCCATCTACTCACTGGCTTCCTCCTCATTGGGTCAGATGACAGTGGATGTGGGGCTGGCCCCAGATGTCTCCAGTGACAGGGCTCAGCCAGAGGAACCACCAGCACGAGGGTGAGAGAGCAGGACCATGGCCCCATGTCCACACCAAGTAGCCCAGGATCCCTGAGGCAGGGAGAAGGAAGGTGCAGGGAGCTTCAAGGACTCCTGTTTCTCCATAAAAGTGTTGCACCACCTTCCCTTTCCTGCCCTGGGGATGGAGTGGGTGTGCTGAGGGGTGACTCCCTGTGTCTCACAGGTTAGCGGTTATAGGCACCTGGAGGGATATCCATCATTACCTGTTCCTCTTCCAGCCACAGGCTGTAGGTCAAGCCTGCATGTGAGTGGATGAGATCTGCCTCTCCAGCCTAGTGGCTGGGAAGGAAATAACCAACACCTGCCCAGTTGTGCGCCTCATCTCCCTGCCTCACTCTGGCCTCATAACATAGGCAGAGCCCCTGACATCAACTAGGAAATCCTGGAGAATCCCAAAGGAGGATGGTGTGGCTTTAAAAAAGAACACAAAACAATTTGGCTGATTTGAAAGTGGGGAAAGCAGGGGACTCTGTCTCAAAGGATGGGAGGCCCTGAGCCTTAGCCTGCTGTGTTCTTACTACCCAGCTGGCGTAAAGTCATAATTAACTATGAGCTTAGCAAATATGTTTTTTTTAGGAGCACTTTCTTATGATTACTCAGTATGTTTTGAGACAAAGTAGATGTTTACAGAGAAAGAAGTGCGTTGGCTGGCAGGGCATTTCGACCTGTGGCTGCAAGGACAAGCAAGTTCTTTATCAGCTTGGGAGAGAGAGGCCCAGCACTCCTCACCCTGTGCTGGCGTAGGCTTGTCTGGCTTTGCCATTAGAAACATTCTTTTAAAAATATTTTATTATTTATTTGCAAAGAGGGAGAGAGAGAATGGATAGGTGTGCCGGGGCCTCTTGTTCCCGATGAATGAAGTTCAGATGCACCACTTTGTGCATGTGGCTTTATGTGGGTTCTGGGAATCAAACCCAAACCATCAGGCTTTCAAGCACGTGTCTGGAACTGTTGATCCATCTCTAGCCCCCATTATAAACATTCTCGATTCCAGAAATTTTACACAGCCAAGCATGCTATCAACAATGTTCTTTCACGGTGGTGGTCTTCCACAGGAGAACTTGGAGAACACTGAAGGAGCCAAGAGGCCTCAATGCAGAGAACATTGTCATCCCAAAGCCAATAGGAAGGAGGGATTGGCCTGCTTTGTTCTCCTCAGGCCCCACACAGTGAAGTCACCAAGTACTGTCACAGGAACAGGCTGGCTCTTGTCCTGGCTTTGTCCTTTCTGGGGTCATGGGAGGGAGATGCTGGCTGATGGAGGGTCCTGTGGTCCTGACTGAATTCCAGGGTCTTCTGATCAAGGCCTGGGCTGGGAGAAGAGCCCAATTAGCCATGGTGTTTTTCTTTCTTGGACAGATACCTGCTTTCCAGGAAGCAATTAAGGTAAGTGATCAATTTCACAAGACATCCCAGTCTGGGGCTCAAGAGGTTCTATGATCTAAGAGGCAGGAGAGATCTTACCTGTGCAGACAGTATGGGCCCTGCTTCTGAGTTTTCCATGCTCACATGCATTTTGTTCCTTTTTCCTCCATCATATCATTCCTGGGACATCAGGAATCTGCCCACTTCAAGGGTCCTGCAGTTGCTTTGTAGGTAGAGACAATGTCTCCTCCCTTGTTGCTCAGTGTGCTTCCCCACAGGTAGGAAATTCCTCCTCAGCACCTCCATTCCCTCTCCCTGCTCATGGTGACTTTACTTACCCATTGTAGCACACATGCCTGGAGCACATCAGAATTCTTGGGTCCCTTTTTGATGTAGGATGTCTGGAAGGTTGAGGTTCAGAGACTTGCCCAAGGTCACCTCCATAACTATGGGAGAAGCCTGACTCCAAGCAGATGGTCCCTTTTTGCCTGACTTCACCTGTCGCCTCTTCTCATAGTCGTGGAGTCTTGTGGGAATCCTGGGGTTATGACCTTGGTCTTTTGCTCAGATCTGGTGTGTGGAGCTCCCGCATTACTGCAGTCTTTCTCCTTACCTCACCGAGTCTTCCTGTTGCAGGATGCTTCACAGAGGCTTTCTGCCTGGACGAATCCTTATTTGTGCTGGCACGTGTGGCTCTGTGGGTGCCTACTAAAAGACAAAGCCCCCAGACCAAGCCAGAGTCGAGCCTTTTTTACTTTTAGTCTTTAAAAAGTATTCATTTGCAAGGAGAGAGGGAGGAGAGGGAGAGAATGGGTGCACTGGAGCCTCTAGCATTGCATACAAACCCTAGACACACGTGTCACTTTGTGTGTCTGGCTTTACATGGGTACAGGTGGGAATCTGGGACCAGGATACAGGCATGGGATCAGGTTCTGGACCCAATATGTTAGATAGCAGGACACTGGGAACTTCCACCCCTGGGGAATGTGATGGTGTTGTTACCTCTCTTTGTAGTCTTGCTGGACACAGGTACTGCCCATGGAGAGGTAGCCAGCTCCAGGAAAAGCCTTGCTGGAACATTCTGATGTGAAGGAAATTCCTGGATCTGTGGTCTGTGATAAGGAAGGAGCTCTGAGGTTTAGCCAAGGTGGTTAAGAGGAAGGTTTATAGCTATGAGTGTTTACATTACCAACTCTGAAAATATCAAATATATAACCCAATGAGGAACATCCAGGTCATAGAAAAGCAGGAAGAAGCCCAACACCAAAGCAGAAGGCAGCAAGAAAAAATAAAGAGCAGCGCAGAAATGAAGTGGAGAAGACAAAAGCAATGCACAGAATCAACGAAACAAAAAGTTGGTTCTTTGAAAAGAGAAACAAGATTGACAACTGAGATGGTTAACTTGACTATGAATTTGAAGAGATTAGCATCACCACGGAAACAAACTTTTGGGTTTGTCTGGGGGTGGGGGTTAGTTGAAGTAGGAAGACCTTCCTCAAATTGCTGTGGTGGTTTGAATGCAAAATGTATGTCCTCCATAGCCCCAGGAATTTTTCAAAATTAAGATTAAGCTTTTATTAAAAAAAAAAAAAAAGATTAAGCTTTCTACTTAAGGCCTCCAGCAGCCTGCTGGAAGAGGTGTGTCACTGGGGGCGGGGAGTCCTGCCCTAAGGTGTCTAGAGAACAGTTTGAGCTCTGGCTGTTTGTGCTTCCTGGTGTAAGCTTCTTTTGCTCAGCTGTGGAAGTACAGAATTGGCATATATAATTTTTACATCTTAACAATATTGTATCACACTGTTACATTGTTACATTGCTATATAATGTATAGTAACAAACATTTAGCTATATTCTAACAATCAATACTTTTAAGCTTCCTAAATATTCTCTTCACTCTTATTATTAGCTTTCCACACATTCAAAATGTAACTTTACTTGTTTAACCAAAAATTTTTTTTTCGAGGTAGGGTCTCGCTCTAGCCCAGGCTGACCTGGAATTCACTATGTAGTCTTAGGGTGGCCTTGAACTCACGGCAATCCTCCTACCTCTGCCTCCCGAGTGCTGGGATTAAAGGCGTGTGCCACCACGCTCGGTTGTTTAACCAAATATTAAATTCATTCTTAACAATATTAAATTTATCCTTCAATACTCAAAATACTTCCACACTTGAACCTTATTATTTTTAAAAATGTTTTATTTATTTATTTGAGAGAGAGAAAAAGAGGCAGATAGTGAGAGAGAATGGGTGCGCCAGGGACTCCAGCTACTGCAAACGAACTCTAGATGCATGCGCCACCTTGTGCATCTGGCTTTACGTGGGTCCTGGAGAATCGAACCTGGGTCCTTCTGCTTTGCAGAAAACACCTTAACCACTAAGCCATCTCTCCAGCCCTAACCTTATTATTTTAATTAAAATACTTTCACACTTTAACTTTATCTATACCTATTCTATTTAATAAACTTCTTAACATTTTTTATACTTAACATTTCATCCTTCAGTTGTGTTTAGGTCATCACACATTATTGTTTCACTAGACTTCTCACATCACATTATTATTATGTTTATTGTATTTATTATTACTTTTTATCTTGTCACACTTTAAAGCACTCCTCACAGTTGATATTGTCAGGTATTTTGCCACAGTACTGACAGAAGTAATTGATCCAATAACCACTAAACTAAGAAACAGCAGAGACCCAAATAGAGTTAGAGCTGAAAAGGGGGAGGCTATGGCTTCAGTGTGAATGTATGTCTCCCATAGCAACCTGAGTCTCCAGCTGTCTGCTGGAGGAGGTGTCGCTATGGGTGGATCTTGGGTCCAGCCCTAAGGTGTATTCAGTGCAATTCTGAGATCTGACTGTTCATGTTTGCTAGTGTTGGCTCTCCTCTCTCTCCCTCTCCCTCCCCCTATCTCTCTCCCCCCCCATGCATGCTGGAGTGAGCCAGCTTCATCTGCCATGATAGACCTTCCCTGGACTCTGTCTGTAACCTGAAACACACCCTTTCCTTCTGAAGCTGCTTCTGGTCACGAGTTTGTCCAGCAATGGGAAGGTAACTGCAATAGCTGTAGTCGATTCCAGTGAAATTCAGAGAATCATTAGGAAAGCATTTGAAAGCTGGTATTACAAAAACCTTGTAAAGTCTAAAAGAAATTAATAAATTACCAGACACATTGTTAGGACCCCAGACCCCTGATTCAAAAGAAGACTCTGACCAATTCTCCTATGCAACACGCAAAGGGTTTTATGAAAAGTAACCGGGCATGCCCAGGGCTCAGTATGTATCCATAGCAAGACAGAGGCAATGAGCCACGAGCAAAGTTCAGATTCTTTAAAGAAAAAACAAATATACATCACAATTCGGGGAGTCTTTACAGGCTTTTCCGTTAACCAGAGCATTTGCACATTCTTTCCATATCTATAGAACCCATTGGCCAGGACATTCTCAGTATTTACTGTGCTTAACCACAGATGCAAGGTTACAGGGAAACAAAGGCAAGATTATAGGAGCAGGGTGAGGTGGGAGAGGCGCATACCAACATACCATTCTGGATTAGATATTTTACTTTTCCTACTTCCTTTTACTAATAATTAGCTTCCTCTTGTCTTGAGAGTTTCTATTTTTATTCTAATTTTAATTTTATTCTAACAACATATGCCTGACCAAAATTCAGTCCATCAAAATTAACATCTTATGGTAAGATATGGTAAAGAAAACACATGAAGGGCTAGAGAGATGGCTCAGCAGTTAAAGGTGCAAAGCTTGGTGGCTCAAGTTCGATTTCCTTATACCCACATAAAGCCAGATGCACAAAGTGGCACACACATCTGGAATTTGTGGTGGCAAGAGGCTCTGGTGCACATGCACATAGACACCCTTTCATAAATAAATAAAGCATGTAAAAAAAGAATATAGAAACAATTTCGACATATTTGTGTCATGTCAAGCAAACAAAATTCAGCAAACTGTTCCCCAAATTAAAAGTGACCAAGACTGTCAAACTCCCTCTCTAAAGCCAGGATTGCCCTGCTACCCAAACCAGAGATGCACACAGCAACAAAAATGAAAACTACAGATTGATTTCCCTGATGAGCATAGGTGCAAAAATTCCCAGTAATAACCTTGCAAATTGTATTCACAAATGCTTTAAGATCATACGTCATCACCAAGTTAGTTTCATGCCAGGAATGCAAGTTGGTTCAACATGTTGTAGAAATACCCAGTGACAAACAGACAAAGCCTTCGCAGCAAGAGGAGAGGGGAACTTAATTTTACACCCAGGCTGGTGCCCGAGCCCAGGCAGTCCAAGCATAAATGAAGCATTGGCCCTGTTAGAATGGAAATGAGCACCATGGAGACCGCTTTGAAAGAAAAGGTTTTTAATAGGAAGAAGGGGAACCCGGAGCTCCAGGCTAGCTCCCAAGATCCGGCTTTTAAGGTGGATGTTTAGCTTGGGGGGAAGGGAACCAGGTAGTTAGCATTTTTCAGCATCAGGAAGGGCAGTGCCTCCCACCAGACAGAGACACAGCAGGTGGGGGGTGTTATCTCCTTTTCCAGAGGAGTGGTCTCAGTGAAACTTCTCCTGAGGCCAGCTGGGGGAGGGGACGGGGTGTTGCCTGAATCTGGACCTAACATCCCAGCCTTTTGTAATGGATTATGGGCGAAGTCTCTCTGGCTTCTTCCCACTGACAGTGGGGCAAAGGTGTGTGTGTGGGGGGGCTAGGATGGCTGGCCATTTCAGGGTCCAGAGATGGAGTCAGGGTCAGAGGTGGCGACAGGCTGGTAAGGAGAAGAAGTCATTAATAGTTGATTAAATTTTTTTGTGAGTAAGGCAATGTAGCTAGTTTTGGACCTATTTTAGGAGACAAGGGGCCATGAGGAGTATTAAATTTATTACTGTTGTTGGTCCTAAAAGTGGCATTAGCCAAGGCCATATGGACCCCAGGGCACTCCAAGGACTTAAGGAGGGTCTGGCTGATTTACATAGTAACAGCACACCTGGCTTAGAGAAGCTGCTAGGCTGACCCCTACTGTGAAGGGCACAGGAAACAAGCAGTGTGACTGATAATATGAAGCTGATTTTAAGAGGGAGAGGAAGAGTGGAGTTAGATTATAGAAGGGCAGGGCCCAACATGTAACAGTCTTATATTTTGGGTTATACATTTCTCTCTGAGTATTTAAGCCAAAATTTAAATAAGTATATGTCTTTTTTTTTTAGGTGTCACTCCTGGCACTTTGAGAAAGATTTTAGGGACGTGGGAGTAGCACTGTGGCTTCTCCAGCATTGGTGTTGGCAGTGAGTCCAGGCCTTTTTGCCTGTTCAGACAGCACACTGATTTTGTTTCTTGGTTTCCATGTATTTTCTGATCAGAAATGCAGGCAACCAGAGAGTCCATGATATCAGTGGTGATTTTTCTGTTAAGGAGTGTCCCTCCAACTCCTGTGCCCACGTGACATGAGAGCAGAGTAAAAAATATTTGCCTTTTTGCTCCTTGACTTCAACTGAATTTGGCTTCTACATAGGCAGTTAGAACACTCAGAGGATAAGTATACCCACCTATAATTGCATGTCTAGAAGATTGGCATAACTTAAATTTATTTTGTCTAAAACTCAAGTTTGTCATCAACCCAGCCCCATCACTGATGGACTAAGGTGACTTCATGTCACTTCCCTGATCTTTGATGCTCTTGTTTCAGAAGCTCAAGTGGCCTAGTGCAAAACAGGTCTCAGGGGCAAGGCTGGTGTCTAGGTACCCTGGCTCTCTCTAGTGACTTGTCTAGTTCCTTGGCCCCATTCTTCTTGACCCCACAACCTCCTCACTGTCACCCTACATCCTCTTTTCCCCTCACAGGGAGCAGCCAGTTGCTGACCTGGTCACCTAGACCTGGAGACCTGAGCTCCCTGCTCTGCCCTTTCTTTCCAAAGCAAACCCCTGGCTTGATCCTCTCTGTCTCCACACGAAGGATCTGCATTCAGACATCCCAGGCCTCAAACATGACCCTGAAGCCATGAATATGAAGTCGAGTATCCATGAACAAAGGGGGGCCAGCTCCAAAGATGGCATGGTCGTCATGTGTTCTAGGACCCTGTGAGTGTTATATGCTTCTGGGTATAGGACTAGCAATAATTAATGATTGATTTCCAGGGAATATTAAGTTTGATTCTTAGAGGAAGGAGTGTCATTTTTGATCCAGGTGTCCCCCACAAACAAATGAATGTGTTCTGATAGATCGATCCTCAGCTGATGGCAGTTTGGGTTTTACAACCTTGATGAAGCTGTGTTGTTGGAGGTGGGATTATGGGGTTATAAGCCAGCTTCCCCTTGCTAGTATTTGACACACCTTCCTGCTGCTGTTTGCAGTGCTGTGGCAGAGGTGATGTCTACCCCTCTACTCATGCCATCGTTTTCCCTGCCTGGATGGAATCTCCCCTCGAGTCCATATGCCAAATAAACCCATTCCTCCACAAGCCGCTTTGTTTGGGTTCTTTCTGCGCAGCAGCTAGAAAGCTGACTGTAACAGTAAGAATATAGGGACTGGATCCTAGGGCTGTTCACATCCTGGAAGGATGATGTGGAAATGGAAGAGCTTGTGTTCAGTGAGTACATGATCTGACATCACCTGTGACTGGTGACCTCCTCAGCTCTGTCCACTGTGACTTCTGCCCTGTCTTCCTCTCTCAATCACCTAAACATAAAGATAAAACTGTTTTGTGTGTATGTTTGGTGCATACACATGTATGTGCTCAGGGGTGTGTGTGTGTGTATTGCATGCATGTGTAGCTCAGCCTTCAAAATTGTCTTTCTCAATTGCTCTCCACCTTAGTTTTTGAGACAGGGTCTCTCACTGAACCAAGAGCTCAGAACTTCAGCTAGAAGAGCTACCCACCTAGCCCCAGGGATCCTCATGTCTCCCAGCACTGGGTTTACAGGCATGTACCACCACACCCAGCATTTCAGTGGGTAATAGAGATTTAAACCTATGTCCTCATACACGGCACATACTTTACCAAGTAAGCCATATCCTAAGCCCCTCAGCATTACATTTTCTACTGTTTGTGGGTGGCTGTTCAGGGCCCTGGTTAAAGCTCCTTCCAGGAAGTGGTTCACCCAATAGGATCTTGCCCTGTCCTGCCAATCTCTGCTTGGTAATGATGTAGAGGAGCCCTCCATGCCCAGGACTCCTGATGTGCTGGTGACTCAGACCCTCCAGCCTGAGACCCTGAGACTCTGCCAAACTCTGCACCCACTGCACTTCCAGCCTGGGACCACTTGCTCTGCCTCCCTCAGACTTTGAAGCCCTGCATAGTATATTTCCTTGTGTAGGACCCTGCTGAGAGGCACACAGGACATAGTCTTAACAAAGTTAAGACTGGCCTGAAACCCTAATAATCTTATCATGAAACTGGCAGGAGTTTTAGCCCCTGCCAATCCTTTCATGAAACATCCACAGCCCACCCTGCCCCACCAATCTCCTTGCCATTTATCTTCCTTCCTCTACTTTCCCTCCTGAATAAAGACACCTTCCCCAACCTAATAAATGAGCTGTTCACTGCAACTGTCTCCTGAGAGTTCTTCCTCTTGTTGGCTCACTGCTGTCCAAAAACTGTTCACCCAGCTCCGTGGATGAACCAGGGTGTTAGTATACAATGACCCCTCAAGTAATCCATGGACCCACAGCTGGCACCTAAACATGGGGTTGTCCATCAGCTGGACAACAGATACTCTGGGACATGTGGGGGGGGGGGGTGAGCCTCCCTCCACATGAGGGACATCGGCCCTGGGGGGAGTCTGGGGTCTTGCCTCCACACTTTGAGGGCTGGCAGGTCTTTTTCTTTCTTTACTTTCAGTAAAAATCTTTTCAGTAAAAATCTCGAGGGCCTCTTCAAAGGTGAAAGAGCAACTGAGAACTCTTGGCTGAGGCTACTCTTAAGCAGAGAAGGAAGGTTCTTAGCTGGATGAATTGACCCCAACAGCTTGTCCGGGTGTTGGCTGTAGCCTTCTATCTTAATCTCTCTTTTCTCTAAACCTGTTTACACATTGACCAGTTACAAGCCATTAGGGCAGTTGCTGGTTTTCTGAACTTTGTAGTTAGGCTTAAGTCTAAGCCTCTGGGGAATCCCTTGTGGTCCTGGCTGTCAGGAGATTATTGCCCTCTGACTTTGGTGGTTCTATATCTTGTCTATCATTGGGAATTTCATATCCCACCAGAAGAAATCCCCAATGAAGTGGTTAAGGGCATTTCTCAAGTCACAAGGACTTAAACTCTCCAAGAAGGAGGCTACTTCCTTCTGGAAGGAAGTCCTCCTCATAGCCCCCTGGATGACTTCTAGTGATTCCATGACATGGAGATATGGATCCACGTATCTTATTTAGCTAGAAACAAAGAAATTCAGGTAGGAACACACCCTTCTTTTCCCTTTCTCCCAATAATAGCAGCAACCAGACAATGTGTAAGTCCTCCTAAAATGGAGACTGATCCTAAATTATAAAATAACACTAATTCTGATTAGGAAAGCTCTGAGGATAACCTAATGACAGACCTTAGCTTCCTTAAAAAGGCTGTTGAGAAGACCTACCAAAAAACTTGCGGTCCCAACTCTCCAGTCCTGGCCCTTTGGCCTTCGATGCAGCTGCAGCCCCGGCCCCCAACACACCCTCCAGCCTTCTGGTTGAGGGTAAGGGCAGTGACTCTCCAGTGCCTGCCTCTAACTACACACCTTTGCCCCAAGAATCCCTACCTTTGCTGCCATATATCCCTCAGGCTCATGAGGAACCAAAAGTCAATCACATCCCCATCCCCTCTCAGCCAACAATGATTTCACAACAGTTATGTGAATTACAGGATGCCAATTGGGCTACGGAGATGCCACCTGTCTCCACCTTTCCCGTTAACATTCAACCCACATGAGCCCGGCCTTCACATTGGTACCTGTACCAGGCCAATGACTTAAAAGAATTGAGACATCCAAGAATAGAGGCATCCATGACCTTTGGACTAAATCCCTCCTCCATAGTCTGTGAGGTGCTCTTAACACTCCACAGGACTGGCAAGACATTTGCCGATCCTCCTTCCCTAACCCTTTTTTTCTTCAGAGGGAAGCACTTTATAGGGATGAGTGCCTTCAACAAATAAGAAATAACCAAAGTCAGCAGGATATCCCCCGAGGCGTTGATGAACTCTTTGGACAGGGCAATTTTTCCACAGGCATATGACAAGCCCAAGAACCTGCGGGGTACTATGAACAGGTTTGCCTGTGCGCCTTTCTGGCCTGGGGTAGAATTATGCCCTCCTCTGACTCCCAAGACAGTATGTCCTCCTTAATGTTTCTCTGGTAAAAGCTGTAAAAATCTCTTTCTGATTTCATCCTAAGAACTAAAACCAGCTTAGAGAGAAAAATTCCTGACCCAGCCACCAGACATACTTATTAAAACTATATTATGGGACAGTATGACCCCAGAATGTAGATTAGCTTGCCAAGGGCTCAAAAATGAACATTATGATAAATGGAGAGCTGCAACCCAAGGCATTGGAACCACTTCCCACAAGGCAGCCTCTCTAGCACAGGCCTTTGCTGCAGCCTTACAAGCCTGAGGAAAATGCTTTACCTGTGGTGAGGAAGGACACTGGAAAACAGAGTGCCCAACAATTAGATACCTCTACCTCAGATGATAAAATCCCTCCACACCGGACTATTTGCTCACAATGCCGTAATGTTTCCACTGGAAAAGAGACTGTCATGCTAATTATGATAAGGATGGCAAACCCTTAAAGCCTTTAAACTTAAAAGGGGGCACCCCTCAGCCCTGTCAACAAGAAGGAAAGCCCACAATGTGTCATGAGTGTACTTTAAGGAACCCACCCAAAATTACTTCTAGAAATTGGAGGAAAAATTTTCAAATGCTTAATAGATGCAGGAGCAGACAAGACTATATTAAAACAATCTTAAATCACACAATATTGGGAACTCATCCCAGGGCCACAGCTAATGGGGGTAGGAGGTCCATCCCAAGCTTATATAACTAAAGAAGCATTCAAATGGAGGGACCCTGATGGAACCACAGGCCTTATCAGATCATTAGTGGCAAACGTTACAACTAATCTACTGGGAAGAGATATCCCTGAGGCTCTGGATGTTGTGATTGCTAGCAATATATAGAAAGAATGCATAGGGATATACGATCATGAAAGATACCTTGACCAATGTCACCCCAATCCTAAGGGCCACTGTCAGGTATGACACTCCCTGCCTAGAATGGCTCTCTGATGAGCCAGTCTGGTTTGAATGGTGGCCTCTCTCCAGGGAGAAATTTTAAAATTCTAAATCAGTTAGTGATTGAACAATTCCACCTTAATCATATCTGCCCCTCAAGGAGTCCATGGAATACTCCTGTGTTTGTAATACAAAAAGGATCAGGAGGATGGAGATTATTACAAGATCTAAGGGCCATTAACAAAACTATGCTAATTTGGGGGGGCCTCACACAGGGGACTGCCCCTTGCCTTGCCTCAACCATTCCTGCTGACACTTCCCTCCTTGCAATAGACATCAAAGACTACTTTTTTCCATTCCCCTACATCCACAAGACTGAAGATACTTCGCATTCTCGGTCCCTTCCATTAGCAATGCAGGACCTGCTCAAAGATTTGAATGGATGGTACTCCCTCAGGGAATGGCAAACAGCCCTACCATATGCCAGGAAGCCTGGCCATAGTGCTAAAGCCTCACTTAGACAAGGGTCTTAGTATTTACCATTATATGGATGACATTCCTGTCTGGGGAGACTCTTCCATGTCTCTGACCCAAATGAGGGGGCAATTAATACCCTCCTTAACTTCACTATGATTTAAAATCACCCCAAACAAAATTCAGCTCATCCCACCAATCTCATTCTTAAGGACCGAACTCTCTTTAAATTCAGTCCGACCTTTAAAACACATCCTTTCTTTTCCTTCAAGATTAACTATAGTTTCACTCCAAAGTTTCTTGTGAAACCTTAATTGGCTTTGCCTATGGCTCCCAATTCCAATGAGTACCTTACAACCACTTTTTGAGACACGGATACGATATATTCAACATGTGGCTGATCTCCTCCCCTTTACCTGCCGATCTAGTGCTTCCAATTGCTTCCTCTGTGCTTCCCCTGCTTGTCCACTGTTGACTGTGGTCTCCATCAGTGCTACCTTTGAACACCCCACAACCTAATAAATGAGCTGTTCACACACAGGTGCTGCAGTGAAGTAACATCCCTGTGCCAGAGCCAGGGCATGGGCACCACAGTGAGCATGCTTCCTGGAAGCAGGTGCTGAGGGAGGACTCAGTAGCCCAGCCCCTCCTCAGGATGAGCACATTCATGGGACAGGTGGGGAGAGGAGTCGCCCTCATCATGGACTGAGGTCCCAGGACTCAACAGCCCCTCTTCTCCCCACTGTACTGTTCCCTCTAGCTATCCTTCTAGAGCTGTTGGAGTAGGGCGGGTGCTTGGGTGCTTCTGAACTCAGGTTGTCTGCAGGGAATTCTGCACCCATGCTTTACTCTCCAGAGAGGGGTGGAGGGAGCTCTTTCCTGTGGACCTGGGAATGTGGGAACCACCTGGGGGCTGCCACCCCTGTATACCCTGAAAGGACTTATTCACCCAGGTGGCTTATGTCCTAAAGGAGATTCACATGCCCTTTGTGGCCCAAGGCTCTGATCAGGCATTTGAGGTCCTTTTAGGCATGGAGAAACCCAGCCTGGTTCCCTGGATATCCCTGACAATGGAGTTCCCTGAGAAGTCAAGCTGAACACAGAACACTGAAGGGAGCCTCTACTCTGAGGAGTCTCCAAGGGAGGGAGGGGCATGGGGACAGAGGCTTGGTGTTCTCAAGGGCTTTACCTCAGACCAGGGTCATAAGAAAGGGTGAGATATTCTAAGAAAGCCAGAGAGCAATCACAAAGAAAGATCTCCGCATGAAAACCTATCATGAAAACCCATCATGTCTCCTCACTGAGATGCTGTGGTGGTTTGTATCAGATGTTCCCCATAATCTCATTTGTTTTGAATGTTTGATCCCCAGTTGATGGCAATTTGGGAGGTGGAGCCTTGCTAGAGGAGGTATATTGGTAGTGATGGGTATTGTATTCAGCTTCCTATTGCTGGGATGAACTTCTAAAGAGACAGAGTTTATGGGAAGAACAGGTTCATTTCAGGCAATCAGATCCATAATGTCAGAAGAAACTGGATCCCTCTTGCAGACCCAAGCAGAGAGAAAACAAACACTAGCCAGCCACCACCAAAAACAAACAAACACACACACACTGCAGGGTGCAGGCAGTGCTCAGACCTCTCTGCATACCTTTAGGCAAAAAATCAGACCCACCTCCAAACACACCTAAGGCCCTACTCCAGGATCCACCCCAATGACACCTGTTCCAGCCAGGCAGCTGTAAATCCAAGTTACAAGCTTTACTACAACTCCTGAATTTATTAAGGGACATACATTCAAGCTACCACAGTGGGCTTAGGGGTGTTACAGCCTACTCTTGCTACTTTCTGGCTCTTTCCTGCCTCTGTTTTTCACATGCTGTGGCAGAGGTGATGTCCAGCCTCTGTTCATCTCATCCTTTCCCCTGCCATCATAAAGACTCAGGACCATAATAAGACAAAATTAATCCTTTCCTCCCTTCAGCTGCTTTTGGTCAGGTGTTTTGTCTAAGCAAGGAGAAGGTAACTACAACAGACTTGTTTCCTGGTTCACAGTGTTACCTGAGAGGTAAAAGCTCTTTGATGGCACACCCCCACCCAATGACCTTCAGGGAAATGAGAGGCAGAACTTGTTACTTGTAACTGCAATGGAGACAGCAACCAGGGTTGAATATTTTGAAGGCTTCAAGGCACAGAGACTGTTCCTCAAGGCCACCAGGTAACCTGGTCATGATGGGATCAGGGTTCCAGAGTGTGAGAACAGACCAGGGCAGTAGTTGGGGCTGGACCCACTGGCTGCGTAGGAAGAAATGACTGGCCTGCAGCTGAGTTTCAAAGCTAGGTCAATATGCCATGGTTACAGAACTCATTTCTCACAGCTGGTTTCATGGTTTTCATGGCATATCTGAGGCTTTTGCCCATAAGGAGATTGTGCAGTGGCCAGTTCCATATCCCATCAACCAGGCTCCACTACAGTGCCTGGACAGTGACCATGCAAACTAATGCACCCTTGTAAGGACCCCAAATCTCTCTGTGCTGGCCTTATAGACACCACTAAGTTCAGTGCTGAGAATCATGAAGACAGCTGAGTCTGGGAAGGTGCTGTAAGCCCCACCTGACTGGCATGCTACCCTCTAGGGCAGTGCCACAGCCACACCTGGGAGACAGTGGGTGTGACTGGGCAGAGAGGACAGAGCAACAAAGCATCAAAGGAAACGAAGACAGCCTCCGCTGGAGCTTGCTTCAGAGGGAGCACTCATGCTTTGTGGGGAGATGCTGAGCTCTCCCATAGGGACCAGAGTGCTGACTAGGGAGATGGAGACGGGTCCTTGGAAGGTGCTGGGCCAGAGACTCCCCTCTAAGGGAAGGTGTTGTGAGGAACCATTTTAGAAAAGGAGGAGTCCCTGGGAGGACTGAGGGGAAGGAAAACAGCAAATGAGTAGCCAGCATGAAGAATAATAGGAATGCGGAGGGGAGAGCCCCAATCCAGCCCCAAACCACCCTGTGCTCAAGCTCCATGATGGCTGCCCTCTTTGTCTGGTTTCAAAACTGGACATCTTTAAGTTTAGTCTACCTGGGAAAGGGATTGTTCCTAGGGGGCATTCAGGCATTCACATTGCCCTCAGTGACCCTAATGGGTGGCTTCCCATTGAAGTTCAATAGCACTCCATTATGAATTGCCATTGAATCTTGAAGATTTCCCAGCCCAACCCACCTGCACATGAAAGGGCAGACAGACCTCCTGTTGTTGCATCACCAACCAGCTTGTCTACATTCTGCCCTCTGTTCTGACTTTGACAGGCTATGGCCCAAACAGTCCAGCAAACACCACCCAATCCCTGATACAACACACCTTCTCTTCTGAAACCAGCCCCTATGTTATTTCTGCCCTATCCTATCTTCTGTAACCCCAGAACTAGTCTTTAAAGCTCTTTTTATACTTGCTAATTGTGCATCATACAAATTATTCCCATTTTATCTATTGCGTGATTGGTGTCCTGTTTGAACACTGAGTCATGTAACTGTATGTTATTACAATGAGTGTCACATGCTAAGAGGAAACAGCTGATGAAACAAGGTGGATAGCATTTGAGGGACAAAGAGGTTGATGGCACAGGAGATCCCACTGCTCGAGGCAGCCTTACCCAGGTGACATTTGAACACAGAATTATGATAGTGGAAGAAATGACCCATGAAGAAGACAGGAAGAGGAAGATTCCAGAGGGAGGGGCATTCAGAGTGGGACTTGGGTACAACATCCATCATCAGAAGGTGTGAGTAAAAACCCAGTGGGAAAGTGTCCTGAGCAGTAGACTAGGGGAAGGGAGGGGACCCTTAGGTTGTCAGAGTGTATTCCGCCTTCTGTTCTTCCATATGAATTTTGAGACTAGTTTTTCGATCTCTGTGTGAAGACTGTTGCTAGAAGGTTTTATTGGAATTGCATTGAATCTGTATAATGCTTTTTGTAGATGGCCATTTTCACAATGTTAATTCTTCCACTCATGGCTACATGGGAGGCCTTTCCATCGTTTCATATCTGCCTCAATTTCCATATGTGTATCTGTGGTGTATAGGAAGGCCACTGATTTTTGTGTATTGATTTTGTATCCTGCCACTTTACTGAAAGAATTTATCACCTTTAGAAGATTTTTGGTGGAGTCTTTTGGGTCACATATATTGAATCATGTCATCTGTAAATAGGGCTAACTTGAGTTCTTCCTTGCCAATTTGTATCCCATTGATTTGTTTCTCTTGTCTTATTGCTTGAGCTAAAACCTCAAGTCCTTTGTTGAAAAAGCAATGATGAGAGTGGGTACCCCCATCTTGTTCTAGACCTTCATGGGAATGCTTCAAGTTTTCCCCATTTAGTATGATGTGGGCCTTGGGTGTATTAAAAATAACTTTTTATGTTGAAATATGCTCCCTCCATCCCTAGTCTCTCCAGTGTTTTAATCATGAAGGGTGTTGTATTTTGCCAAAGGCCTTGTTTGCATCTATTGAAATAATCATGTGAATTTTGTGTTTGTTTATTTATGCGGTGATTTACACTTAACATTCTGTATGTTGAATCATCCCTGCATTCCTGGGATGAAACCTACTTGATCAAGGTAGATGATGCTTTTGATGTGTGTGTTCTTGAATTGGGTTTGTGAGGATTTTATTGAGAATTTTTACATCTAAGTTCATTAGGGATATAGGTTTATAATTTTCTATTTTTGTTGGGTCTCTGGTGTAGGTATTAGAGTAATGCTGGTGTTAAAGAAGGAGTTTAGGAACATTCCCTCTTTTTCAGTTGTGTGAAATAATTTGAGAAGTGGTTTTAGTTCTTGAATTAAGGTTTGTTAGAACTCATGGCAATCTATCTGGGAGTTTTAAAATTACTTTTTAAATTTTGTTAAAAGTAATAGGTTTGTTTAGGAAGTTTATCTGTTCTGGATTTAGTTTTGGAAGGGGATATAAGTCAAGGGATTCATCCTTTTTTCCCAGGTTTTCCAATTTTGTAGAATACAGGTTTTTGAAATAAGTGACATATCCATTTTCCTTTCAAATCTTGTTGACTTGAGTCCTCTCTCTCTCTCTCTCTCTCTCTCTCTCTCTCTCTCTCTCTCATCAATTTGTCCAGCGGTTTATCAATCTTGTTTATTTTTTTCAAAGAACCAGCTCCTTGTTTCATTGATTTTAAGAATTATTTTCTTTATTTCCAGTTTGTTGATTTTGGCTTTGATATTGATAATTTCTTTCCATCTGGTACTTTTGGGATTTGACTGTTTTTGTCTTTCCAGTGTCTTCAAATGGATTTTTAAGTTATTTATTTGAGATCTCTCTGCTTTTGTAATGTAGGCATTTAGTGCTATAAATTTTCCTCTTATAAACTGCTTTCACTGTAGCCCACAAGTTTTGGTATATTGTGCTTTCATTATCATTCAGTTCAATAAATTTATGGATTTTTTTCTGATTTCTTCAACAACCTATTCATTGTTTCATGGTGAGTTGTTCAGTCTCCAGAAATGTTTTTTTTTTTAAACTATTATCATCTAAACCTTAACTAGTGCCATAAAACACAAATAAAAAATAGAACCCAGAGTTCAAAACATTAAGATTATGGGAACCTGAATATGAACACCCTCCTAGTACCGAGGTGCCGTGGGCATCCTGACCATTTGAATGAGATATTTAGCTAGTATATGAATCAATGCTATCGATGATGTCACTGCTGTTGTCACACTGTGTCCTAGAAGGAAAGCAAGACAGGACGATTGTGTCAATTGGACTGCTAGTCACGTTCCCCAGAAATTATATCAATGAAGGCTCCACTCTGTAACTTCCCTTTCAGTATTTCCAGAGGGCTACACTATCTGCATTGGGAGTATAACAAACCAGCCATCACTGTGAGCACTTCCCACATGGTTCTCAGGCTTACGAACACTAGCAATAAAGACAACCCTGCTCAATGCACACATCAGCTAGTCACACCAGCCTCTTGTGGCTTTACATCTTGCTTCATGGATTCTGGGGGATTTGGCAATTTCTCCTGCCTTCAGTCGAATCCTGTGTGTGTGATGGGCAGCCCTTCTGCACATGCCTCACAGATTGAGTGCAGCTTCATCCACTTGTGGGTATCTGTCTTCCTTGCTGTTGCCTTGCAAGAAGACATGGGACCGTGATCATTCCTCCAACGACAAATATTTGCTTCACTGATTTCAAACACACAGCCTGCTGCTGTTTCCAAGGTGCTCTGCAGATACAAGAACCCTTAGTTTCAATGGTGAGTCAGTCTAATCTTTTTGAAGACATTTTTTTAAAAGCCAATTAAACCTGATGTACTTTATACAAACAGTATGCACATCAGTCAAGGTGTGATGGCACTGTGGCAAGCTGTAAGTTCACAAGCTAGGATAATGACATGATTATCACCTGGTTGACAGTAATGAGCTGCATTCAAATTTCAGACAAGACCTCAAGAAAAAGGTACATTGTGTTTTGTCTTTTCAAGCAGCTTGAAATGTTTACAGACTTACACCAGTTTGAAAAAAAAAAAAAGCCACAGAGCCAAGAATTAACTGCACAAAGTAGAAATCCAGTGAAGGTGACACTATCTTCAAGATGAAGTTTGCAATGGCCCAATTTATTTTTATATAAATTTTTTGTCTTTTCTTTTTTAATCTTTTGTCCTTGAACTGGATATAAATCCAATTACAAGTGTTCCTTGGTTGATTAGTAAAATTCAAAGCCACATCACTGACCACAGAGGACCTGTTGAGGTCAGTGGCCTTCCTCTTCAGGGTCCCACCATTTCGGACCTCGAAGGCTTATGGTCTCCTTCCTGGGATCCTGTGTCACCCAATAATTCCTGAAGAATTTAGATAAAAATAGATGCCACAGAAAAGCACCAGTCACCACTATGAGCAGCAGGATGATGAGCGGCGTGGCCATGAACACCAGCAGTGTCAGGTCCACAGTGTGCACATCTTGAAGGTGAGAGGGTGGTCAGTGGCAGGCACCCCTTGGCAGCTGGCACCCCTTGGCAGCCAGCACCCCAGGGGGCAGGGTGGGTTGGAGATAAGGGCTTGGGGCATCCCTACCCCCTCATCACCCTGGGACACATGAGGACCATCAGGCCCTTGGTGAGACTCGCAGGAAGACCCCATGGCCCCCAGGATGCCAGATGTCAACCTCATTCTAGCTTTGATTGTTCTTTTTCTCTCCTCGTGTGCATATTGTTTTCTCTCCTGGGTGTGGAGGATTCCATTCAGTATTCTCTATAGGAGTGGCTTGGTGCTCATGCAATCATATAACTGGCTTACAGGTTTTCCTTTCCCCTTCCATTATGAGGGATAATTTGGCTGGGTACAGTAGTTTGGGTTGGTAGCCATGATCATGTAACTTTTGAAATACTCAGTTCCAGGTTTTTCAGGCTTTAAGAATTTCCATTGAAAAGTCTGTGGTAATTCTGATGGGCTGTATGCAGTGAGCTGTTTTTCTCTTACAGCTTTCAGTATTTTTTCCTTGTTTTCTGCATTTAGTATTTTGATTATTAGATGATGTGGGATGTCACATCTCAGGTTCTATTTGGTGTTCTGTGCATTTCCTGTACCTGGATTGGTCTCTCTTTTGTAAGTCTGGGAAATTTTTCTTCAATAATTTTGTTGAAGATACTCTCTATGCCCTTGGCTTTTATTTCTTCCTCTTCCTGTATGCCTATGACACAGATACTTGATCTTTTTAATGTGTCTCAAAGTTCCCTCATATTCTGTTTGCACATTTTTTTGAACATGACAATATTTTTGTAGTTCTGGTCTAATTCTTCTGTCTGAAATTCTGTCCTATGTGTGATCTAGTCTATAAGGTGAGGCTTTCTTGGGAACCTTTAAGAAGGTTATGGCATTTCTGTTTTCTTTTATCTTTTTCTTCAGCATTTCCATCTCTTGCTTGAATTCCATTTCAATTTCTTGATTAGTCCTTTTTATTGTCTCTTGGAGTTTGTTCCTGTGTTTGGGTATGTCCTTGTTGAGCTCATTCTATTGGCACATGACCTCATTTATTCATTGATTCTCCTCAAATTCCTTTAGCCTTCGGTTACTCTCTTTTTGATTGTCTTTCATTAAGCCATCTATGGGGAACCGTTCTCTTGATTCTCTCTGCTTCCTTCAGTCATTGCTTGAGTTGCTCTTATTGGTTATCTTCCATTTTCTTCATCCATCCTTTGAGGACTTTGTTGCCTTTTCTCCAATTCACTGAGCCAACCTTTGGTTTCTTTCTTTATTTTTTTTTTTTTTTTTTGGTTTTTCGAGGTAGGGTCTCACTCTAGTCCAGGCTGACCTGGAATTCACTATGTAGTCTCAGGGTGGCCTTGAACTCACAGTGATCCTTCTACCTCTGCCTCCCGAGTGCAGAGATTAAAGGTGTGCACCACCATGCCTGGCTCCAACCTTTGATTTCTAATTTGATTTCTTTTTTTTAAAAATTTATTTGCAGAAAGAGACAGAACACACACACATACAGAGAGAGAGAGAGAGAGAGAATAGGTGAGCAGGGCTGCTGCAAATGAACTCCAGATACACGTGCCACTTTGTGCATCTGGCTTTACATGAGCACTGGGGAATAGAACAAAGGTTAGGCTTTGCAGGCACCTTAACAGCTAAGCCATCTCTCCAGCCCCTAGAAGATATTTTTAAAGAAAAGTTAAGAGATAGGCACAGGCAAATTTCACTATGAGATAATTTTCTGTCAGGAAAATCTTTCTCATCTTGTAGTATCTGCCATGGCAGTTAGGGCTTCTGGCTACTTTTACCCCTCAGCTGAGCTTTTAGAGAAATTCTCATCTGTTTTGTTTTTGAGACAGGATCTCTCTCATTATGTGGCCCTGGCTGTCCTTGAACTCACTGGGTAGACCTGACTGACTTTGAATTTCAACTTTCTATGAGTCTCCTGCCTCTGCCTCCTAAATTTTGGGATGACAGGCATGGGCCACCATACTTGATAAAATTTCAATTCTTTTTCTTATTTTTTTTTTGGTTTTTTGAGGTAGGGTCTCACTCTAGCCCAGACTGGCCTGGAATTCACTATGTAGTCTCAGGGTGGCCTTGAGCTCATGGTGATCCTCCTACCTCTGCCTCCGAGTGCTGGGATTAAAGGCGTGCACCACCACGCCCGGCTTGAAATTTCAATTCTTTAGGGTCCCTGTTGTCCTCTTTTCCTGTCCAGATCCCTGATTCCTCTGTTCTGTCTCCCCACCTGTGGCCCCTAACCTCCATAGTATACTATTCTGTCCCCTCCTGTGGTTCCTCAGACACCTGAGACCCTGCGCATTGGTACTGGGTATCAGATGGGCATCTGCTGTCAGGAACATGCATGACATTTCCGCTTCTTTGTAGACCCCGAGGTCTCACCCAGGAAGATTTTTGCTGCTGAGTCAGCAATGCTGCCCATCAAGGCTGCTCATGGCCACTCCAGGGCCAAGCAATGTAGAAGACAGCATGTAGGCCATGTGCATAACCTGACCCAGCGACACCCACACAGCACATTTCACCCTCCCCAGGAAGACCTGCCTGAAGACTGCCTCAGCCCTCCTTCTAATCAGATGTGCCCTGAGGGATACTGGATACCCAGTATCCAGTCTGTTCCCTAGGGATCTTTCTAGGATGTCTCTAGGGGCAGGTGCTTATCAGTACCTATGTTCTTTGTGAGGCTTAAGTTGACATTACATGTTGCTAAGGCAAAAATGTAGAGAAGGACAATCACAAGAAGGGAATAGGCAAAGATGGAACTCGGCTCCACCTGGACCTGGGTTCCCACAGAGAGGCCAGTAAGTCACTGTCCACATTACACATGTGAGGATGGATTGCCTGAAGTTCAAAGATCATCTCCTCTTCCCGTAGCTTTTAATAGGAACTGGAATTGTCCCAAATGCATCATCCTGACCCTTCAGGAAGACACCCTACAAGGACTCCCACTAACCATACCCTCCTGGCACCCAAGTCCTGTAACCTCTCCCTTTGAGGGGATTGAGCTCAATGTCTGGTTTCTAAGAGATGATACAAAGCAACAGTGACGATGTAACTTACAAAATCAAGTTAAAAGAAGTGTGTCACCCTGTGGCTAGGAAGATGGCTCAGTAGTTAAAGGTGCATGCTTGCTTCCAAAAACCTGCCAGCCTGGGTTCAATTTCCCAATCACACACATAAACTGAATGCACAAAGTGGTACAAGTGTTCATTTACATTGGCAAGAGGCCCTTCCATGGACTCCCTCCCCCACACACAAATAAGTAATTTTTATTGATATCTTTATTATCTATAATTAGATACATTGTATGAGCAAATCTTATGATGGTACCCCCATTTCCCTCATCCCTGTCCCATATTCATTGGGTTTCCTTCTTTTTGGTCATACTGGATCAGTCCATGGAGTAGGGGGTTATGAATGGTACAAGAGATAGCCTGTTTCCCCCCCCCCACTTTGTGTGTTGTTGCTGAGGGGGGCAATGTCTCTGGATATTCTCCCCCACCATGACTCATACATTCTTTCCACCCCCTCTTCCACTCAGTTCCTTGAGTCATGGTGGGTGAGTTTTAAGTCTGCTTTATTATTGAGATCTTAAGTGTCTCTGGACTTCTGCTTTGGGTTGTGATGGATATCAATGGTGTCTGTCTCATTGACCTATCCTGGGTTATCTGACTTGCAGTGGTGGTAGGTCTCTTGTTTATCATGCCACTTTTTTTTATAGGTTTCATTTGGGGCCTAAATGATAGGCCAGGGGTGGTTCATCTCTTGCCAGGACATCAGTCACCATCCCATGGCATGTTGGTGGAATTGGGTTGACCATGGCCCTCTCACTGCCTTCTGAAAAAACACAAACAGAATCTCCAGAGAATGAGATCAGTATTGGTTAAATGAGACACATATTCCGAATTTGGCAAAATTCTATTGGGTCTCTATAGTTCTCTGATAGTAGGAATTTCCCCTTGGAACCCCAGGTTCTTGGTCACCATAAGATTTTTCCCTGAATCCCAATTCCAGTTAAGGGTTTCTTGTCACTGAGTGGATCTCCTAGCCAATTTGAAAGCCATTGATTACCCCCTCTAAGTTTTGGTGCCACTATTGCACAGGTGATCTCATCTTGACTTGCTGATCTCTACCATGAAAGCAGTGTGTTCTGCATTCTCATGACATCAGTCTGAATTGAATATCAGTGTTTTCTGCTTTCTCCAAATGTCATTGACCAGTTTCCCCTGGCAGCTTATGTAGTACCTACCAGCACTACACATGCTACCATCTCGGAGCTGGTTCCCATTCTGGATCTTGCAGGGTCTCTTGGTGTTGTGCAATGACTTTCTGTGGATTCTTCAGCAATAAGGTCTTACCACTGGCCTGGGGTGGGTATTCAAGAGCTTTGACAGAAGCTTGTCTTGTTTTGGGGGCCCCATGGGTTTCTTTGATTAACAGCTCAGTGTGAGAAGTAACCAATGACTTGGAAAGGGAGTTGTAGGTCTGATCAATTTTTCATGGGGTTAGGATTCCTCCCATTCTGATAATGGCCCCTCTTACCAGGCAATGCCCACAACTTCCTGGAGAGTTTACTGTATGAAAGTAAGGATTTTATGGTTTCTTTTTTTTAAATGTATTGTCCATAATGAGTTACAACATTTAGTGGGCAAACAATGAGTTGTTATCGCCAATTCCCCGCTGCCCTCCCCTCCCCCCTCCACTGGATAACCTCCTCCATGGGTCGTCTGGATCAGTCCTTGTGAAGGGGACCATGGATAGCCTAGAATTCAGCTAGGTTCTCCTGGCCATGCCTCTGGATAATATCCCCCACCACGGCTCTTACAATCTTTCCGCCCCCTCTTCCGCATATTTCCCTGAGTCGTGATGGATGAGTATTAAGGCTGCTTTAAGGTTGTGAGCTTAGGGGTCTTTGTGTCGAAATCGTTGGTTTCTGTCTCACTGGCTTATCCTGTGTTGATTTAATGGCTGTGGCTATGGGCCCCTTGTTCATCCCGTCATTCTCTGCGGGGTTCCATTTGGAGGATTTTATGGTTTCTATTTATTATTAGTTTAGCTTATAAGTCTTCCCACCTTCTCATTCCTGCCCCACCCCATTTATTCCATCTCCTTTTATAGTCTATTAATTCACCTGTCAGGTTTGCTTAGAGTTTAAACTTAACCTGGTTAGGAACCGTCTATGAGGGAGATATGTAGTGCTTGACTCTCTGTTCTTGTGTGAGATCACTAAGTAAGATCTGCTCCAAGTCCATCCACTTTTCTTTAAATTTCATTATGTCATTTTTTTCCTTTTAGCTGAGTAGAATTCCATCATGTAAATGTACCACAACTTTGATATCCATTCATCCAGTGATGGACATTTGGGTTGATTCCAATTCTTAGCTATTATGAATTGAGCCGCTATAAACATGGTTGAGCAAATGCATCTGTGCTGAGGTGAGAAATCTTGAGGGTAGATGCCTAGTAGAGGGATAGCTGGGTCCATTGGAATCTCTATATCCATCCTATTCAGGAGCCTGCACACTGCTTTCATTAGTGGTTGTACCAGTTTGCAATCCTACCAGCAGTGAATGAGGGTTCCTTTTTTTCCTGCATCCTGAGATGTGGTCTCTTTAGGGTATACCACAGATCCCTCATATTTTGTTCACATGATTTTTTGAATTTATTGAAGCCTATGGAATCCCTATTAATTTTTTCTATCTTGTCTTTGAGGTCTGAGAATCTGTCTTCCAGGTTATCAACTCTGGGACTGAAGGATTCAAAGGAGGATTTTAAAACTTCTGTTTGATTTTTAATTTCTGTTATATTTTTGTTCATAGTCTCCATTTCTCTGGTGAGTTCCACTTTCCAATCTAGCTTTGTTTTTGCTAATGTTTCCTGGAATTTGTTCTTGAGTTTGGGTAAGTCCTCATCAAACTTAACCAGCTGATTGTCTAGCTCCTCCCATAGTTGGATCACCTTCTGTTCGTTTAATGTGTTTTTGAATTCACTCATATTTTTCTCCATTAAGTTCTGTCTGATGTCTTGCTTGTGTTGTTGAATTTCATCTCATTTACATCTTTTTTGACAATTTCCATATAGCCATCATCCTGGTTATGATCTCATTGCAGTTACAACCAGGAGTTATCATATTCTCATTTTGGGATTTTAGCTTTGCTACCTCCCCTGCATTTTCACTGGCCTCTTCCATTCTGGGACTAGGGGTCCTAGGTTGGGGAGTCCCATCTTGAACTGCTGTGTTTTTTTTACATTGGTTTCTGCTCATTTCTGGATAAGAATCTAGTTTTCTTGATGTGGGAGCCATTATAGGTTTTTTGTTGTTTATGAGGTGAGAGTTCTGTTCTGTGCACCAGTTGTGCTTGGGATAGCGTTGTACCCTCAGATGCATTAGTTGCAAAGGTTACAGGTGTGCCAGCCTTTCTGGGCTGGTGTCTGGTATATAATATAGTATGGAGATCAGAGATCTTCGCAGGCTGTAGTTTCCATTGTGACTTGCTACTGGGGCTCAGGAGTGTTCAGGGCTGACCTGCTTGCTCTTTCCCCTCCGTATCCCAGCTGGGTGAGTTGTAGAGATACCTCGATTACCCCCTGGCAGGTGCCTGCCAGAGAACTATTGCTGTCTAGTTAGAATTGGACCAAGGCCCCTGGGGAGTGCTCTTCAGAGTGCTCCACCCCTAACAGTGCAAGCACTAGGTTTAAACTCAACAAGTACCTCTCCTGTCTGGGGTGTTCTGTCCCCAGGCAGGTACTGTTCCCCTTCGCCAGACTGGAGCACCCTGTACCTGAATGCTCAGGCTTGGAGCCGTCACACAGTCCCCCTTCCCCTGATGGGTTGTAGCAGTGCTGGCACACCCAGCGCTGCAGACCCAAGACCCCAGGAGCTCTTCCCCAGCCTGCAGCAGGAAGGCCTGGATTCCAACCTTCCCCTCTAGGGAGCAGAGTCTCTAGGCTCTGCTATGACCCGATTCTCAGAGTGCCCATCCTGTTTCTGCACCCTGCTTCCTCTCTGACTCCTCCAATACTTCACACCTCAGTAGCGACTCCGGAGAGAATCGGGGGCTTCTGGCATTCACTGCCCCAGCGATTGATGGTTGGCAACCAGCCAGGGCAGCGTCCCACCCTCAGACCTGAACGCTGGGGAACCCACAGTAGCTGCACACAACACCAGTGGCCAGCCAGGGAACGCCTGCTGGAAACAGGAGTCCAAAGAGCCAGTGACCAGCACAGCTGATCTACACGGAGGATTCAAGACCCAGCCATCCCACAGCCTCAGGCTCATCTCAGGCAGCTCCAGCTGCAGACAGGGGTTAGGAGACCAGCCCCACCCAGCATCATGAGCTGCAAGGACCAGAGGAGAAGGCAGTGACTGGCAATGTCTTCCCAGAGGTCAAACCAACACACTTAGAGTCTGGTGAGGGGTGCGGGTGAGGGGTTTGGAGTATTGGAGGAGTATGTACGATGATTATACACAAATTTTAAAGTTGTTTTGAAAAAGAGCATGGGCTGGTGTGATGATTCAGTGGTTAAATCAATCCCTGTGTTCAAGTTTCCAGATTTCATGTAAAAACAAAACAAAACAAATCTGGAAGTGGTCATGTGTACTTAGAAATCCAGATCTGGGAGTTGCCAGAACTCATGGGAAAATAAAACCAGTAAGCTCTGAGGTCAATCAGACTCCAGCTCAAGAACAGACAGAAGAATGATGGAGTCAAACACCCAATTTTCTTCTCTGGCTACTTCAGGTGAGACACCCAGCCCCAGGAGAGTACGTGTATGTACACACACACACATTATTCAAATGCTTGCCACACACCATATTACATAGACTCCCCACTCACCCCCCCACAGGCAAAGAGTTTCATGGAACTGGAGTTCCACAGAAAGAAAATGTCAAGAAGTTGAATTCAGTGCAGTCCAGACAGCCTTTGGAAAGTTTTAACCTGAACAATAATTCATCAAAGGGATGAAAGAAGCAGGAGAAATTAGTGATGCAGGTTTAAAAAAAAATTAACCTTTTCCTAGGGGGTTGTCTTGAAAGAGTTTGCTGCTTACATTTCTACCCAGCAAGAAAGTGTCCTGGGGTGGAAATTATTTGCCCCATTCCAGGTCTTTTCAGCATCCAGGTGTGTGGCCTAGAGAGAGGAAACAGCCGCAGGTCTGGCCTGGAGCCTGTCAGATCTGAGGGTTAAGTGGAAGGTAAAAGTGTGGCTCTTTTCCCTCTTGGCTCCTGGCTGGACCAAACACTGCAAGCCAGCCTCACTAAGTCCCTGGGGAGATGCACACAGGTCCTTAAATAGTGGCCACTCCCCAGGACGGGGACTCCAGATGGCTCATGGAGAATGACTAGATTATTCCTCCCATCATGCTGCTCTACCTGACATTAGTCTTTTGACGAAACAATTGATTCCCATGATGGAATCTTTGATGATGTGTAGGACCTAATATTTCATCTTTGATGTCCCCTTAGCCATCCAAAGTCAACTGACCATTGCTGAGATAGAAGGCAGACTTGCACAGATCCTGTCCCTGCTCTGCAGAAAGGTTTCTATATAATGCTAACACTTGAGTACCTTATGGATTTAGAAAAGCATCTGAATGAGCAGTAAGAATAGCAGTTAAAGAGTTTAAGCTCAGAAGGAACCTTGCATTGCTAGGAAGAAGGCACTCAGGAGTCATAAGGTGGTTGTTGGGAAGACCGAGTGCCGGAGTTGAGTGATCTCCCTGGGTGATCTTGGTCACAGAGCTCTCCGTGTGTAGTGTATTGTGGTGTGTGGGTGGGACATGCATGTGTTTGTACCTTGTGGCACTCCATTCACTCACCCGTGGTGGCTGGAGAGGAATGTTGGCTGTCCGCCCAATTGCTCTTCTGCCTGCCCCTGTTTTTTTTTTTTATTTAATTAATTTGAGAAATTGAGAGAAAGACGCATATATATGGAGAGAATGGGCGCACCAGGGCCTCCAGCCACTGCAAATGAACTCCAGACACATGTGCCACCTTGTGCATCTGGCTTTACGTGGGTCCTGGGGAATCAAACTCAGGTCCTTCGGCTTTGCAGCCACAAGTCTTAACCGCTGAGCCATCTCTCCAGCCCTGCCCTGTTTTGAGATAGTCTTTTTTACTGCTTCAGTAGCTTGGGGGTCTTAAAGATTCTAGTTCATTGGCTCACCAAGCTAGACTTGGGTGGATCTGTTTCTTTGGTCTGCTGTCACTGCCCTGTCTGGGGCAAATATTCCTTTTCTCCCCAGGGAAAGTCATGTGATAATGGATAGGCTCAAGAGAAGGAGCTCGAGCGAGGGATTGTTAGGCTCAGCTGTTTAAGGTGTGGAGGGACATACCCAGAGAGGACACCATAGGAAAGGATTTGGTTGTTCTGCTGTTTTGTCTGCAGTGGGAACAAGAGTGGACACATGCATTAAAATTCATAGAAACAAAAATGTGAAGGGAAAAAGTGGCTTATATAACACCATGGCTTTACATTAAAATATTTTATTTATTTATTTGCAAGCAGAGATAGAGAGACATACCACTAGCTGATGCAAATTAACTCCAGATGCATGTACCACTTTGGACATCTGACTTTCCTGGGTACTGAGGAATAGAACCCAGGGCCTCAGGCTTTGCAAACAAGTGCCTTAAACTGCTGATCCATCTCTCCAGCCCAACACTAAAGATTTTTTAATTGCAGAATGATTGCTATACCGATACTTTACACTTGCAGTCAGATCTGGATTTTTTGATGCAGAGTTTCTCCCATTGTTTCAATGCCGCAAAGCCCCTTTCCCATGATGAGGTCCGTGAGATATTTCAGCTTATTTTCATATATATATTTTACAAAGAGGTCTCTGATACTTCCGTAACATAACTTGGGCCTGGAGCATGGGAAGATCACATGCCCACCATCTTTGTAGGCAGCTGGCAAATCCCCCCCCCAACCTGTCCCAAGATGTCTCAAGTTCCACCTGATGGCTGATGGGTGGCTCTTTCAGGATGACCTAGTGGCACCAAATGATAACTAGAGTTGGCAGTAGAGCAAGGAGAGAATGGCAGATCAGGGTGGGAGTCAGACTGAAGGGCTACTGGGCAGGATGTCAATGTGGGAGCAATCAGCAGGCTCTCAGGGAAGATGACATTGCAAACATCTCCTCTGGGAGCCCAGGGCCCATTGAGATTGGAAGTTTCTTGGTCTGATTGTATCATGCAAGGCACAAGGCCTCTCCCCCCTCACTGTGATGCATCCTGTGTATATAAGGCAGAGTCAGCACAGAATCTTAGCCCTGGACAACCCACAGGGATAAAAAGATAAGTACAAGCACCCAGAGAAGCTTAAGCAGTTCTGTCTCGCTTGAGGGCTGATGGAGGATCTGGTACCCCTTGGTCCATGCCTGACACTGAGCCCAGACTCCTCAGATGTGGGCTCCTCACAAGATTCCATGAAGTAGTCCTCATTGGAACAGGAGCCCTGTGGGGACCTGCACCCATTTTCAGTCCGGAAATCTTCCCAATTCTGCTACCCCAGTGGACCCCAAAATGTTTCTCCATAGTGTCAGGCATTGTCTGAGGCCATTAGGAGTGGTGGCTCATAGGTGAACTTCTAGGACTTCACACAGCCCTACAAGACTGCTGGATATCATATTCCTTTGGGGACAGTCCCTGCTAGGGTCAACATCACTCCAATTTCTGCTTGGTCCCATCTCACATAAGAGCCTTATGAAACCAGATGTAGGTTTTCACAGACAGGTTGAGCCCAGAAAGTGCTGAGATGCTTTATTTGGATTCAGGTGGAATTGGGAACGGCTAAGGCAGGAGGAGGGTATGATGCTCAGGAGGGGATCTAGGCAGAATTAGGATCTAGAGAGACAGTATTTCAGGAGATTGGTTCAGTAGGATCCTGTCCCTGTTGGTGGCACAGTTGCCCAAGAAGGGCAGATCTGAGGTTCTGCTGTGATGGAAAGAGAAACAAAGGTGAGGGTCCCCTCTCTCTTCCATAAGAGTAGTCCTTGGTGAGGGGCTGCATGGGAGACAGATGCTAATCAGAGACCTTCCTTCCCCAAGCTCCTGTGCAGTCCTGCTGGTGGCTATGGGCCCAGAATAATCCCAGGCTCCTGTGCAGTCAGATCTCTAGGCATCTTTGATGGGTATGTGGGGTCTGAGAACAGGTCAAGTGTAAACAGGATACGGGAAAGAACTGACTTCTAAATGTCCTGGGTTATTATTCTCAGGAGTGACCTCTGCTGCTTGGCTAAGCAGGGTGTCTCGGGCCTCGCTGGACGGGAGGAGGTTCAGAGCAGATGGACCCTTGAACTCTGCCACTGAGGGTTCTGGGACATCCCAATGTCACTTACCCTTATCATGTTCAGAGACACACTTTTCCTTAGAAAAAGCAAAACGCAGAGGTGTCCTAGATGAGAGCCCAGGCCTCACCACACCTGAAGCTTAGATGATCCCTTGACCAAGTCCTGAAGCAGAAACTTGTGTCCTTGCGAGGACATATGGGGACACAAAGACACCAGGGATGCAACGAGAAACACAGGGTCTCAGAGAGTCATGTGTGACAAAGATGGACCTGATGGAGGGGCTGGGCAGGGCATTCTCTCACCCCTCTGTTCAGGAACAGAGATGTTTTCTGGTAGAAATCCTTTGTGCTGTGTGAATTTCTTAAATTCTTCCAGGGTCTCCAGGTTTTCCTCAGGGTTCTTCCCTGTGAGGAGGGGCCAGGTGAGCAGAAGAGGTGTGACCACACAGCTCTGCAGAGGCTGATGACACAAGGACAGGAGATGCCCAGCACCAGCCTTGACAGGAGGCCCGGCTGTGGACAAGAAGGTCTGAGA
>PVHP010017714.1:0-34388 GCA_004024765.1 Zapus hudsonius | reverse complement strand
ACAGGATAGGCCATTGAGACAGGAACCAAGGATTTTCGACACAAGGACCTCTAAGCCCGCAACAATAAAGCAGCCTTATTACTCACCCACCACGACTCAGGGAACTAAGCGGAAGAGGGGGCGGAAAGATTGTGAGAGCCGTGGTGGGGGAGACAGTCCGGAGGCATGGCACCCACCAGTAACAACACACTTGGGCCAGTAAGACCGGGATGAGTACTAAGATATACAGGATACCTTGCCACAAGGACTAATACAGACAGCCCACAGAGGAGGATATACAACTGATCAGGGATGGGGAGGGGGGGAATTGGGGAATTCGGGATAACAACGCATGGTTTGCCCACTAAATAATGTAACACATTATGGACAATAAATATATATTTAAAAAAAAAAATTGAGATACTGTTTTTATGTCAGTAAAATTTTTGTCTCAGGAAATAGAGCTTTAGGAATCTGACTGATCCGTAGAGGTTGTTAAATTAGTCACCTCCACCGTTTTTTTTAAAATATTTTTATTTAGTTCGTTATTTGCAAGCAGAGAGAGGTAGAAGAGAGACAGACAGGGAGAAAAAAAAAAAAGTGTGACAAAGTATTTATGTTAAAATACTAATTTCTTGCCTTGTTATTTGTTTCAACACAAAAACTGAATTTTTTGTTGCTGTGGTTAAAGAGCTGCCAGTTTTGACTGCACAGAACTGAGTTTTGGGGGTATTTCAGACGTGAATGACTCCATACACACATAGTACTTAAAAAAAAAAAGAATTGTCAGGCCAGATTTCTTCTCATTAAGAGTACGTCCATATTCTTAGAATATTTCAGATGGTGTTCTCGGAAGAAATGAAATTTCTATCTAAATATTTGAAACTGCAGCAAAACTAACGAGATTAAAAATGTCTTTTCAAGGGCACTTGCACTAACTTATAAAAATGGCAGATTTCTAAAGAAATTTCGCGTTATGAGAAGCCTAGGAATTAACTAGAAATGAAATAACCTTTAAGCTGGAAAGTGTCTTACCTTGAGAAGTTGAGGAAATGAACATGTCGAGTGAATAAATAGGGCTGTTCAGCAGTACTTATATTTTTAATCAGTTCCATCTATTAAAAAGAAGACAAAATTAGCATAGGCAGGGTCTGTTTTATGGAGCCATAATAATCTAAAGGTTATCTCTCCAGTTCCATTTATCCCTATTTATTTTTCTGCTGTACCAGGGCCAATCAGCTAGACTTGTTACAACACTTGTAAACTTTTACATAAGGTTCCTTCAGGAATTAGCCTCAGAATTGATAGCCATGTATCCAATTTAGTTGACTGTTACCATGAGAACAATGTGGCAGATTCAATCATTTCAACTGGAGAAACTTGAAACCAGAAACAGGAGTTCATCATTTTCTTATATTCCTATGACATTATTGGTATTACAGAACTATTTCAAACTGGTGTTACAGAATGTAAAAGTGTAACGAAAATGAGATACTTGCTCGTTACTTTTCTCGTTGATTATAAAAATGTACATGGTGCATGTTTCATGGGAAACCCATAGGCCCCTAAAGGTTTTATTTTGGGGTTGGTGGTCATCTGAATTATTCATTTGAAGTCATCAGTAAAGCAAAAAGCATTTTATGCTCATATACACTAACTTTTATGGTCTCCTGGAATATGTCATGATAAAGAAAGGTTTTAAAAATTCTGTTAGAAATTCCAAGCATTCTCAGGACTTCCTGAATTCCACTTTCCCCAGAACTTCTAGTTGGCCCCATCATAAGGGATATGGTGTTTTATTTTAAAAAACATCGAAAATTGCGATTCTAGCAGAACATCAGACGCGCAGTATTTCATGTTTTATGAACTAGTTCAAGTTGAAAACTGGAAACAAAAGTGACCATTCACATATTATACACAGGAGCAAGGACAAGAGAGGAGTGAGAGCCTAGACCTCCAGGTCTGTCTCAAATATAAGAGCAGCCCTGGGCTACCTTGTTCCTGAATGTCTAGCACAGGGGCTGAGTCACGCGTGGATGCTTGATAAATATACATCCCATAAATAAACTCCAGCCAGTACCTGCTTGCTTTATCGACCTAGGAGAGCACTGTCTAAGCCATCTAATTAGTTATTCATGCTTGCAATGATTGTTTGAAGAAATGAAATTGAATTTCAAAGTTAAATGACTTGCAGCTCATAAGGCTGAGGTTTTTGTCAGCCAGAGGAAGTGAGGGTGAAGAATGGCTCGCCTTTCCTTAAGTCTTGGGTGCAAAAGGAAATTGATCCTGCCTGTTTACCCTCCGAACACTCCTCAATTCCCTAGTTTCTGGTATGAAAACTTTCTACTTGGGCACATTGTTTAATTTTGAGTTTTCATAGATTGCCCAATAGAATTCCTGCTTTGGAAGCATAGCAATCGGTATCTTTGCTCAATAAGAGAATTCTTGCTTGTGTGTATGTTTCATACAAAGACCATTCACACTTTCATCTCTAGATTGTTTTTATTCAGATGACTCTCTGCACACATAAAAGTCACGTAAGAAAGCTCTCTAGGATTGTACAAGACAGCCAGAAGCACACATTGGAAGAAACACCATCACTTTTACAACTCAACATCCTATCACATTCTCTAAACTCATGTCAAAGTGTTAAATTTAATGAAAGAACGGTAATGGTTAGACTTTTGAGAACAGAGTCATAATAGTCATAAAGCTGTCTATTTCTCAAGAAAAAATGGATTAGCAGTGACAATGCAGAACTCTTTCTAGACACATTTTTAAACAGACTACAAGCGCCAGGGCTCATGTTTATTACATTAGTACAACGAAGGCAGAGTATATTTCCCCCCCAATATGGTTTGTCGTTATGCTCTGATCAGTAAAATTACTTATAATGTGCTATCCATAGAGGCTGAACACCTCATGTTTAACACATCATTTGATCTTCACAGATGCTAAAACCTGGCCTACTTCCAGTGACAAGCAATGGTCTCTTGAGCGCCTGCCGCCCAGCATCTGATCCCCCTCTGCCATCAGCAGCCTGGCTTTTCTCTCTCCTTAATCTGATTAGTATGGGTGACTCATGACAGCAGTGGAACCATCAAAAGACACCACAGAGAACCCTCTCCTATACCGGGCTCATGAATGACAACTCCTGTATTTATCCTAACTCCACCCCAGAGATCCTTTCATGATTCTAATTTGCGTTTTTGCTCTCAAGAAGCTCAAGGGTGTTAGGGGTAATGCAGGCCAGAGGGCAGATATAATTAAGTGAAAACACCTAGGTGGTATAGAAGGACGTCTAGGTCTAAGGCAGTAAAGGACACAGGCATTGTGAACTGCAGACATAAGAAGCAAATGAAACGAGACATGGATGTTACAATGGGGTTTCTGTGCCGGAGGTCAGGTATAGGATGAGCAAGGCAGTGGGTGACTTAAAGTCAGAGAGAACGGGACAAGTTGAGGACACTGCAGCAACCTGGAAGATTCTAACACTGACAGGGAGTTCTTTCCCAGGTCTGAGAGCAGTGTGGGGAATGTGAAGAAGGGTGAAGATCAGAGGCAGGGGTGAGGGAGCCCTGCGGCAGAACAGGCCCTGGGGTCCCTCCTCACACAAGAGGCATTGGGCACAGAGAACTCAGCTGGGAAGAAAGCATCAGTAACAGTGAACACAACTTGTTAGGAAAGCACATCTTTAGGCCATACCAGACCTACTGAAGCAGAAGCAAGTCTGGAGCAGGGTCTTACAGGCTGTGTTCTAAGAGGCCTCTGGGAGATGCCGCGGAGGAGTGGAAATGGAGGAAGATGAGAGGTAGGACTATAATGTAGTTAGAAGGAGCTCTGTGACCACCAGGTGATAGACAGGCGCAGACAGTGCTCCAGAGAACATCATTTCCAGGTCCAGCTAGAAGAACAAGCTCTGGGCAGTGCCCATCGGTGAGAAGGAGGGATGGTGGAGGAGGACCACATTTGCTGCAGAAGTGGTGGACATGGGTTTGCTTCGAACATCTCTGCTTAGAAATGAGATAGGCTTCTTTGACCTTTCAAAGCGATTGATCTGAGAAGGTTTTGGACATGAACTGTTGATGTTCCAGTCACTGGGTTTGGGCTCTAGTTCTGACTCAAATGATAAGTTCTATGAATGTGGGTATCTGCACAGAATGTTTGCCCCATGAATGCTTCTGGAATAAAGACACCCCCTTAGAAACACTTGCTTGGAGTCATGAAAGGTACCAATAACTCAAGATGCAACTGTCCATCAGGCTTTCCAGGGGGCAATGAATTCAGACCTTTCTGGAACACACCTGTACTTTCGTCATCTTGGTGTTACATGAGGCTCACTCACAGCATTCCTGCTAAATATTCATGTTGTAACAGTGCCAAGCAAACTTCTACTTTCGGAGATTTTGAAATGCTTGTCAGTTTGTCAGGGGTAAAGCTATCCAAACCTCGTTTGTGGTCTAGCCATAGACTGGTCTCAATTTTTGGGTCACCCATGAACGACATGAATGCCCTCTATTGTGCAATGCATATTGAAAGAAAGGATGTGTGCTTATTAACACATCAAAGCAAAAGAAAGCAGAGCCCAGGGGGGAACTCTGGGTCCTTTGTTAACCTATCAGGGGACAGGTAGGTAGGTGGTCCCCTCCAAACCCTCAGCTCAGGCATGCCTGCAGTGAAGAAGAAGTCCTCCAGGGGGAGCAGTGACAGGAGCCAGGCAGAGAGGCTGGGGGTGAACTACAGAGAAAATTAATACAATTGGAAGGAGAGGAAAAACACATTTTTTTCCAGGTTTGATTCCTTCTACCTCCTTCCCCCTCCTTTCTTTCTTTTAGGTTAACGTAAGAGGATTCTTTTTTTTTTTTTTTTTGTCTAAGAACTCCAAGACAAGACCCTGTTTGCACAACTGGGGAAACTCATCCCTTGGCACAGCAGTGGACAGGCTTGTTTTTTGGTTTGATTCTGAGATCTAGCGGGAGCATCCCTCATGCCAGGGGATGCTGTCTCTCTTCCTGTACAGATAGGAAGCTCTAAGGGTCACTATGACAGGTCAGGCTAATGAGAAAGCACTTAATGAATCTTCAGGGAAAAAACCAGGCGCAGCCGTATGAGGCAGGAGGATTGTGAGTAGAAATCAGCCTGTGCTACATTGTGAGACAGTATTTTAACACACACCAAAATTAAAATCAAAGACTTTGGAGTGACATGCCTCTTCAGAGATCTGAGAGTCTCAGGTGACAGAGAATTTTTCCTGGCTAAGTGGAGGACTCATAATAATGAAGACAACATTATTTCTAATCAACATCACAGCAAAGTTTCAGGCAACGATTCCTGGTCAATGTTGGGCAAATGGCTTAATAGGGAATTTTTCCCAGAGAGACAAATCCTTGGGTGCTATCCTTGCAGGTCTACCTCTGTATTTCTACTGTAGGATCTGGAAATTGATACCATGAAAACACGACCTGACAGATGTTGAACCCTGTCATATTAAGAACCATTTTCTAATGGTTTCCCACTGATTGCCAAATAAACTTCCAACTATTCAACTTAGCATTCAAACATATCCAGGATTTGACCCCAACACTCTTTTAAGTTTCATATTCCATATCCTTTGATGCATATTATAATCAGTTCTCTCTACAAAAAAACAGGGCGATAGGGGCTGGAGTGATAGAGAGTGTTGAAAGGCACTTGGTTGCAAAGCCTGACAACCCAGGTTTGATTCCCCAGTACCCACGTAAAGCCAGATGCACAAAGTGGTGCCTACAACTGGAGTTTGTTTGCAATGGCAGGAGGCCCTAGTGTGCCGCCCCCCCCCCATCTATCAAATAAATAAATATTTTTTAAAAGTTCCCTATCTGAACTTTGCAGAAGAAGGGGCAGAAAGAGTATAAGAGCCATGGTGGGGGGAATATTCAAAAGCTTTGCATCCCCCGCAATAACCATCTCCTGTTAGGACAACTCATAGCCCTCAACTCCATGGAGCATTCCAGCAATCCCACTGAGGAGTCTCTTAGTGGAATGCGGGCAGGAAGGAGGGAATCGGAGATAGCAACACATGACTTGTACATATAGTTTCTACTTATTAATAAAAAAGTTCCCTAACTAAAACTGGGCAAGCTGAGGTACAACCTAATCTTAAATGATTTTTAAATGTTTAGTTATTTATTTGAAGAGAAGGAGATGAGAGAGAGAGAGAAAGAGAAAGAGAGAGAGAAGTGGGGTGGGGGGAGAACACCAGGGCCTCTTGCCATTTAAAACAACTTCAGATGCATGTATGTCTGGCTTTACGTGGGTACTGGGGAATGGAACCCAGGTCATGAGGCTTTGCAGGCAAGTGCCTTTAACCACTAAGCCATCTCTCTGGCCTGTAATTTTTTTGTTGTTGTTGTTAGTTTTTAAAGTGAGAATAATCACTGTGACTCTCCTCCACAGACCCAGGGCAGATAGCATTTTCGAATGTATGAGAACTCCTGACACCTTCCTGTCTTCACTGATTTGGAGAACTGGGATTCCCAGGAGTATTTAGTAAAATGCTGATGTGACAATTCTGACTGGCCTCTTCACCCCATGATGCTGCCTGACAGAACTGCCTGGGGCAAGGAATTTCTTTATTTTTTTATTTTTTTCAAGAATTTTCTGGACTCCTTCCCAGAATCCCCAACAGAAGGGCCACTGAGAGTCTCTGTTTCAAGAAGCTCTGCTGGAGATCCACTGCATTTTAAGAATGACTTCTGGATTGGGCATGGCCCAGGTTCAAGTCCTGCTGCCACACCTAGTCACTATATTCTGTTATTTTTGGAAAGCAACTTGAGTTGTCTTCATTTTCTATCCCATAAAATAGGGCATGGCTCTTACTCACTGGTATATTTCTGGTCCAAAACTGTTATGAAATAACGAAGCGAAAGAATTCACACGGAGTAGGTACGCTTCCAACATGTAATTCTCAGGAACTTTGGTGGAAATACACCTAGTGAAACGATTTGCTCTTGCAAATCTGTGAGGCTTATAGGCCAATGATTGTTGTTGGTCTTTCACCAGAATGGAATGACTGGATTCCTCTCCCTGTGATATGTCTTCACTTTGACCTTCGTTGAATTCAGAGCTAAATTCTAGAAGACAGTGTAAGGCCATTAGCAAAGATGGTTATGGATCGTTTTGGCCTTCACACCCGTGTCTTTTGGAAAAAACATTCCTTGTTTCTCAAACTGGATAAGATCTTCACTTTGCACAAAATCATCTAACTTAAAAAAAATTTTTTTTTAAATTGTCAGTCTTTAAAGTGTGACTAATCACTACGGATCTCACCCCACCAAACTGAAATGTGTGTTTGCACATGAATGGAATGACATCATCATTAGAGGCCCTGCCAAAGTTCAACATTTGGCCAGCAGGGATTCCAGACTTTTCTGATGAGGAAGTTATTCAAAGCATAAACTTCAAAGGTGTTTCTATTTCTAGAAGAGCAGATGGAATGGGGTTTTTATAGGCACCCTAACATTTGGTACCTTCATGCTCACTTTCATGCTTAATAATCCCTTAAAGTATAGATTTCTAACATTTACCTGTGAGCGTATGAGTGGGTACACACCTGTGCGCACGTGTGTGTGTGTGTGTGTGTGTGTGTGTGTGTGTGTGTGTGTATGTGATGACAGCTACCCTTCAAGATCAATTGAGGTATACTTTTGACTCTGGCTTAGAGACGTGCCTTTGTGTGAATCAATAGTATAGATAGTTGAATTCTTATAAGTGGACACAATTCCAACACTTTTTCTCATATCAAAATGTTCTACACAGCGGATAGAGCCCTCACCCATTGCACTCATATCCGATGCAAAATTTTTATTTTTATTTTTGTTTTTTAAGAACATGGGAACACATTTTTCAGTTCTACTGCTTATGCGTGAGAATCACTGACTATAAAATTTTAACTAGTCTGCTAAATCACATCACCCCTTTTTTCTTTAATAAATTATCAAGAACAGAGGCTATTAATACCACAAACTCTTTCCTGGATATATTAAGTTAAAGTAATATTTTTTTCTGCACTTTGAAACTTTAGTAAAAGGGATACATAGAGTGGGGACAAGTTTCTCTGAGCAGTGCTGAGTTAGTTTGGATTGGCTCCTCCTGGCTCCTCCCCCTGTGTACTCCTCCTGGCTCCTTCTCCTGTGGGTTCCTCCTGGCTCCTCCCCCTGTGTGCACAGGAGCCAGATGGGCCACAAACAATCATATTTGTTTGCACACCAAAATTGTGTATTTCTTTTCTTTCAAATTTTTACCTTTGCCCTAATATTTTGAAATTTTTCCTTATAATTCAATAGGAATCTGCAATGACTAATTAATTCAATTCTAAGTCATGCTGACCACAGAAGTCAGAAATATTTCAACCACATAACACACAGATTATGATAGAAGTTGTATATCACAGGATGGGGGGGTGGTGTTAAAAGAACCTTACAAAATTATCTTGTCTATTCCCTGGCTTTTTCAGATAAGATGACCATTCCAAGCAGATGAGGCCTAACTAACATTGTGGAGAAGTGTGAGACTGTCTCTAACCCCTTCAAAATCTAACAATCTATACAGCATTAGTAAACTCCTATTAGCTTTTCATTTATTATTATTATTTTATTTTTTTGGTTTTTCAAGATAGGGTCTCACTCTAGCCCAGGCTGACCTGGAAATCATTATGTAGTGTCAGGGTGGCCTTGAACTCACAGCAATCCTTCTGCCTCTGCCTCCTGGTTCTGGGATTAAAGGCATGAGCCACCATGCATGGCTCATTTACATTTTAATATTTAAGATAGAGAACAAAGTAGGTTTATCTACACAAAACCCTACAATATAATTAACTATTGGATTTCCTGTTCTCTCTTCTAGTGCATTCCTGAACATTCCAGTGTGGCTGGTCCTTCAGTAACCTTTGTCTAAGTTCTCTGGGCTACTTGCACCTTCCCAAACACTGGGAACAAAAATGTAGCAACTGAGTCTTACCAGGTGACTAATAACTAAATACAGTTTCCACCCTTTGGAACATTTAAGTACAGCCTGATAAGCAGGCTCTAAGAGTTAGATTCCAAAGAAAACCAGATTTAATAATCACAAAATTATAAGAACACAGACTGTTTATAGTTCCTTTTTTTCAGGTAGGAAGAGGTCATAACCAGCCTAAACACTGCATTATTCAATCAAGTGAAAAACAAAAGAGAATCTATTCCTAATAAGCAAAACTATGAATAAAACATAGTTAGGTATCTTTTTAATTATTTATTTGTAAGTATATATATACATATATATGAGACATATATATATATGAGAGACATATATATATACATATATATGTCTCTCATATATATACATATATATACATATATATGTCTCTCATATATATATATGTATATATATACATATATATATGAGAGACATATATATGTATATATATAGAGAGAGAGAGAGAGAGAAAATATGGGCACATGAGGGCCTCTAGCCACTGCAAACCAACTCCAGATGCATGCACCATTTTGTGCAGCTGTTTTATGTGGGTCCTGGGAAATCAAACCTGGGTGGTTAGGCTTTGCAGGCAAGCACCTTAACTGCTGAGCCATCTCTCCAACCCCTACAATATGGTATCTTTAAATGCCTTCAAGCATACTTTTCTTTCTCTACAGGCTCTACAAGGGGTAACCTCAAAATATCTATTGACACTGGTAGTGACTATCTACTTATTGACATTGGTAATGACTATCTACTTCTTGATATTGGTAGTGACTATCATCTACTTCTTGACATTGGTAATGACTTTCTCCTTAATGGGACTGGTAATGCTTATTCAGACTTAGCACTTAGCGGCTCTGTCCTAGAAACGGACATTTCGATATTTTGTGAAAGACAGCAGACATCATGACTTTAGCTCCCGTACCACTTGCTATGTGAGTCTCACATCCACCCAAGATAGAAGAGGAAGATGGGTTAGTAAATCCGAGCAAGGCTCAGAGTTCCTCCAAGGGGAGGGCTATGTGGGAGAAATGGACATGGGTGGAAATTTCCATCATTATAATTTCAACCTCACAGTAAATCATGAACTTTACTTATTCCCCATACTTTGTACCACCTATTGGAATGGGGACCAAAACAACTTGTTGTGAGCAGGTGAGCAGATGTGACTTACACAGTGGCCTTTTGAGAACAATGTGCCAAGTTTTCTTCATGAGCAGAGCAGCTCCACAGACACAGCCGTCCTCATCTCTGCAAGGCTCACACAGCAGAGCCTGTGTGTAGAGTCTCCTGACAGAGAGGCCAGTACTGTCACCCTGCTACCAACAGGCCCATCTATGACCGAAAATGATTTTCACAGTAGGGGGGATCTTCTGCTACTACCCTAACACACTAACTGCTGCCTGTGAAACCCAGGCTCTCCAAGCTTACTACACCACAGGTTTGTGTTCTCTATCACCCAATCAGATCCCCCCCACACACACAAAGGTTTTTCTTTGCTGCAACTATAAAGATTTAGGATACTGGTAAGAAAATGCAAAGGAATAAATGCTAAAAGAAAAACTTTTATTTTATTTTTGACTCTGATGTTGTTGGCATTATTTATAGGTCAGTGGTTGAACTATTTTGAGATTGCATGTTGCTAATCTATTTTAGCTAAAAAAAAATAATAATATGCACTGTCCATCAGACCTAACAGAAGGATCCAATTATGGAGGCTTCTCAGTTTTTTTTGATTTCCTACACAAATCTTAACTTGAATTTCCTTCCACACTCTGGCAAAAATACAACATGAAATTAAAAGTCTGGTATGAAGGATGTCCTGTAATGGCACCCAGTTACACCAATGGATAGAAGCCAAATAGAATTAAACACTGGCAAAGTCAACTTACTTGTTCGCTTTTAGTAAGCCTGGTTTTGTTGTGAATGTCTGACGTGACCAAATTGAATCCATGCTTCTCTGACAAGATTCTCAGAAGCAAGACCACAGTGCGACTCCCACACTTCCCTACTCTGTTGTACACCACCTGGCTGGGGAAAGGAAGGACCTGGAAAAAGAACAAGACAACATGAGACATCTGCATGGAAACACCTGAGAACCTTGCGTCCATTTCAGAGCAATGACGTGGATACATGTCCACCAGGAGGGTCTGTAGCAAGTTAAGGCGAGGACAGATGGAGTGAACTGGAATGTGGGTATATTTCTTCACAATATTTCTCATGAGATAATGATTCTAACTGGACTAAGCCACACGGGTTCAATTTCTCATGTAACAGACAAGACTGAATTTGAAATTCTTCCCCTTGTTTCTTGAAAAGAACGGCATGTAAAGATATGCTTTCGATGAAAATGGTTTTGCAAATCATATTTTATTAAAACAAGTTCGTCTTTAGAATGATCAAGAAAAAATACACCTGCTAAAATCAGTGTATAGCTCATATGCCGTAAAATTCAGCCTTGTAAGGAGTACAATTAAAGAGTTATGTGCCTAAGGCCCCGGGTTCAATTCCCCAGGTCCCACATAAGCCAGACCCACAAGGTGGTGGCCCTGGTGTGCTCTCTCTCTCTCTTTCTCTCTCTGCTTGAAAATGAATAAATAAAATATTAAAAAAGAAAATGTTTAAAAAAACAATTAAAGAGTTATTTTTCAGCATATTCACTGTCATGAAAGCACCACCACTATATAATTCCAGAACATTCTCATCACTACCCAAAGAACCCCTGTACCTGTTAGCAGTCATTCTGCATTTCCCTCTCTATTCTAGGCTCCTGGAACCATTTATCCACTTTTTGTATCATAGTTTTGCCTACAAGATTCTGGAAAAATCATGTAAGCGAATGTGGCTTTTTGTGTCTGACGTTTACTTGGTAGAAGGCTCCCTGGATTCATCCGTGTGGTTGAATGCCCAATATTTCATTCTATTACATGGCTGAGTAACATTACATTGTATGAATATATGATATTTTGTTTACGCATTCATCAGTTGATGGACTTATGGGTGATTTCCACTTTTTTGGCCACTATGAATAAAGCTGTTATAAGCATTTGTGTACAAGTTTTTCTGTAGACATATGTTTTCAATTCTCTTCTGTATATTCCCAGAAGTGGAACTGCTGGATCTATGGAAACCCAATGTTTCTTTTTTCTTTTTAATTTTTTGTGGCGCTGCCAAACTTTTCAATACAGCTGCAGTATTTTATATTCCCATTAGCAACGCGAGTTCCAAACTTCTCCACATCCTTGTTACTGCTTAGTTGTTTTCATTTTTTTAGTATAAACATGGTGGTGGGTGTGAAGTGGTACCTCATTGTGGTTTTGATTAGCATTTCCCTAATGTCTAGTCTTGTTGAGCACCTTTACATGTGTTATTTTTGCCATTGTCTGTTTTCTTTGGAGAAAAGTGTACTTAAATCTTTCAGTCATTATCAAGCTCAGCTGGCCTTTCCTTTCTTGAATCGTTTTGGTTTTCGTTGATGCATTTTAAGAGGTTGATATTCATATATTGTTTTGATTTATAGAAAAATGATGTATAAATATTTTCTCTCATCCTCTGGGTTGTTTTTTTTTATGTCTAGGACAGTGTCCTCAGAAGCAAAAATGGTTTTTAATTTTGATAAGGTCCAATTCATGTAGTTAATTTTGACTGACTGTGTTTGTGTGTCATACCTAAGAAACAGTGCTTAATCTAGGATCACAAAGATACAGACATTCGTTCGTCTAAGAAAGTTACACTATGAGTTCTAGCAATCTAGGTCTTCGATTGGGAGTTAATTCTCTGTGTGGTGTGAGACAGTGGACTAACTTAAATCTTTTGCAGATGGATACCCAGTTGTTCCAGCGACATTTGGGGAAGTTTTCTCATTCCTCCCTGGTCAGCATTGCTGACAATCTGCTAACCATGGCGTGGGGTTCCATCTCTGGACTCTCCTTTCTGCTCTACTGGTCTATGTTCAACCCATGTGAGTCCCCAGAGTCAGTCTTCATTCAGAAAACTGTGATAAGTCTTGTAGTTAGGAAGGGTGAATCCCCCCCACCTTGTTCTTGACTCTTCAAGCTGGTTTTGGTCATTCTGGGTCCTGTAGGAATGTCATAATCACCTGTCAACAATTACACACACACACACACACACACACACACACACACACACACACAGGGCAGTTGAAATTTTGATACAGTGCATTCAATGTGTAGATCAACTTGGATACTATTGCCATTGTGACAATATTAAGTCTTTCAATTGGTGAACGGTCATTTTTTGAGCGCGTGTGTATGTGTGTGACACTTGTGACTTATGTGTGTGTGTGTGCAGATGTGCACGTGGCCTGCAAGGGTATGAAGAAACCAGAGGGAGTGTCGAGTGTCCTGCTCGATCTCTCTTCCACCTTCTTTTCCTGGGGAAGCTGCTGGCTTGGGGTTAGACTGTCTGAGCACTGAGTCCCAGCAGTTCTGTCTCTGGGCCCTTGAATACTGGAGTCACAGGTGTGGGCACAGACACCCACGTGTACAATGAATGTTTCCAGTTTTCAAAGTGAAGTCTTTGAATTCATTCTTTTTGATGCTATTATAAATGGCATTGTTTTTAAATTTTTATTTATTTATTTATTTGCAAGCAGAGTAAGACAGTCACACACATACACACACATACACACACACACACACACACACACACACACACACACACACACACAGAGCATTCCAGAGCATCCCAGAGCCTCTAGCTGCTACAAATGAACTCCAGATGCTGCACACACCACTTAGTACATCTGGCTTTACATATGTTCCGGGGAATTGAACCCAGGTCATTAGGCTTTGCAGGTAAACACCTTAAACCCTAAGCCATCTCTCAGCCTAACAATGTATTTTGGATTGATTGTCTATTACTGGGAATATAATTGATTTTTATATCATCATCTGGTATCCTACAATCTTGCTGACCTCACTCGTGAGCTCTAACATAGGGTTCTGTGTGTATTATAAGATTTTTTCTTAAATATTTCATTTATTCATTTTCAAGCAGAGAAATACAGAGAGAGAGAGAGAGAGAGAGAGAGAGAGAGAGAGAGAGAGAGAGAGAGAGAGAGAGAGAGAGAGAAAACGAACCAGGGCCACCACCTTGTGGGTCTGGCCCATGTGGGTCCTGGGGAATTGAACCCCAGGGCCTCAGGCACTGGAGGCAAGTGCCTTAACCACTGAGCAATCTCTCCAGTCCCATTGTAAGATTTTCTTTTCTTTGTAAGATCATATCATCTGCACACAAGTAATTTTACTTCTTCCTCTCCAATATGGCTTCCTGTGATTTTTCTTTATTTACTAATTTCCCAGTGACTTTGACAGTCATTATGAAAAGTATCTATGATTAACTATATACCATTCATAAATATATTATTCCATTCAGAATGCTCAGCACTGAGCTACAACTGGACAGTAATCAAGGCTCCTTTCACTCAGCACATGCAGATGACAGATGGCCAAAAGGTAAAGCACGTACCATAGCATCAATACCTATCTAGAAATACATTCTCAGCTTGCCTGTTGTATGTCATTGAAGTTTTGCCTCTGTAATTTCAGGTTAACTCATTTTTCTGAAAATATTTTATATGCAAAAACTTGGAAATGGCCACTGTAGTAAAACATAGTACCAATGTCATTCACTTAGTAACCAGTCATTTTTCTTATATTCATAACAATTTTTTTGCAAACCATCACACATTTATTTAAATTAACTTAAAGATATGGAACGCTTCAGGAATTTGCGTGTCATCCTTGCACAGGGGCCAACCTAATCTTCTCTGTATTGTTCCAATTTAATATTTGCGCTGCTGAAGTGAGCACAACAATTTTTCTTATACTCAGAACTTGTTTCTGCAGAGTCACTCGGCATCTTTTAGGATGTGTCCTCACCCACACTGCCTGAAATGTGCTTTGTACACCAAGAACCTGAGCAGACACTGGGCATGTCTTTTGCTCTGAAGAATTTAACCTGCTAGTTAATCCTAGTGTAGTGATTCTGCTTACACCAGAAACCCAAGAACAATTTTCAAATGTAGATATCTTTCGTTTTTTAAATATTTAATTAATCAATTAATTTGTTTGTTTGAGAGAGAGACAGAAGGACAGAGATAGACAGACAGAGTGTGTGAGTATGGGCACTCCAGGGCCTCCTGAAACTGCAAAGAAGCTCTGGATATATGAGCCACTTTGTGCATATGACTTTGCATGGGTTCTGGGGAATCAAATCTAGGCCACAAGGCTCTCCAAACAAGTGCCTTTTACTGCTGAGCCATCTCTCCAGCCCAGCAAACGATCTTTCTAAGCAACTAACAAAATTTAACAGGATAAAAGACAAGTCATTATAATAGTTCATTTTTATTTATGATATTGTCTGTGCGTACCCCCCAAAAAAGATTCTTTCCCATACCTATGGCATCCCAGATATGCAGAGAGATTCCCAACTCTCCTGAATGTCTTAGGGAATTACTATAAGAACATACTTAGTATCATTCTATTCCCTTTTACTAATAACTACCCTGTTAGTTACCTTTAAATTATTGGTTTATTAGTTTTAAAACTGTTCATTCTAACTCATTAGTCATCTGAGAGGTTCCTAAATAGTGGTCATACATATTTTCATTCATTAGGCATTTATATCAGAATAAAAATCAGTACCATTTACCTGCAGCTGGATTTATAATAGTAAATGAAAAGAAAGAAAAAATTAACATCATTATTGTGGCTTCATTTCCACCATTTCTTTCTCTTTGTTGACATCTGTATGTGTGTGGTGTGTGTGCAGGTATAGACCATCAGGTATCCTCAGTCTCTCCCTTATCTCGTGAGGCAGGGTCTCTTGATGAAACCAAAGCTCATCAATTCAGAGAGTCTAGCTAGCAAGTAAGCCCTAAGGATCCACCTGTTTCCACCTTCCCAGTGCTGGGATTAAAGGCATGCATGAACCACCACTCCTGGCTTTTATGTGGGTTGTGGGATCTAAGCTCAGGTCCTCAAGCTTGTACAGTAAGGACTTCATCCACTGAGTCGTCTCCCCAGCCCCCATTTCCACCCTTCCTCTAAGCACTGGTGAAAAGATTCATGACGTGAACACAGAGCTGGAGAATATGTCACACTGTAAGGCTTCTGGACCCAGACTGTGATTTCTAAAGTCACACAATTATGTTCTGTCACATTTAAGCCTCTCTCAAATTTAAACCATCCCCCCAAAAAATAAACAAACAACCCTCCCCCCAGGAAATGGACTGAAAACGGACAACTGAGGCAGGCAAGCTAAATCAACATTTTGATACTGCGCCAGGTGTTATAGTGAACAGTAAGAATTTGATTCATCTCAGATGTTCTTCTGAAGGTCTGCTTTAAATGTCACCGTCACCTTTCATTTGAAGTGCACTTCTGGGGAAGATGATGACAAAAAGGACCAATGTTTATAGATCACAGACCCTGTCCTAGGCCATGGGCAATGCCAACCTGCCGACAACGAATCAAACAGTGTCACTGTCCTTTCATCTAGCTGTGCATTTCTTGGAGAGTTTGTTTATATCATCAAATAACATAAACATCACAAGTAACATCTATGTGACTCTCCATTTACCCCCTCTCTTGTTCAAAGACCCATTCTGACCCATAAGCATTGTCACCTGCTAGACCAGTCTTTTCGATTTGGCTGGAACTTTCTATTCTATTGTCATTTGACCCTCTCAAAAATCCCCACGACATAGATCTAGGGATTATAGAGAAAAACCCAGGTCCACAGAGATCATTTGCCATCTTAAGGGTCAGAAAGTTAAACAGTGGACTGAAAACCACCACCACCAAAAAAAAAAAAAGAAAGAAGAAAGAAAAGAAAAGAAAGAAAGAAACCTGGAACCCAGCGTTAATCTCTCCTGACCACAAGGACCATATTCGCTTTACCATACAAGAAAATCGAGAGACAAAAAGGACATTTCATTTGACTTCTGTGGCAGAAGTACCATTTCCCTTCTCTTCTTACGTCTTGCATCTAGCAAACCTCATTAAATATGCTATTTTTCAACAGTCCACTATCACAGCGATTTCGGGTAGCAATTACTCAGATATTATCCACGTGCTCAGACGCCTAAGTGGAACCGACAGGAGCCTATTTGCCTCTCTCTCCATCTTCAAAACTCATTCTAGAAAACTAATGTAACTCGGTGTCAGCACTGCTAGGGGAGGAGGAGGTGGTGGGATGGGTTTCCTCCTGCGCCTTTCCCTAAAATGCTCTGGTAGTCACTGAAGACAGCTGCTTTGTGTATTCTGCAAGACTTTCACTAAGAAATGAGGGAAAAAAATAAAAACCAACTTCTAGGGAAATGTGTATAAAATCTGAAATGTACTTGAAATGTCTATGAAGTCGAGAAACCCCCTTAGAATGATAAACGTCCCGACTGTGAAAAGAGATCAAGCTAGAAGCCCTGTCAAGCTACAAGTAGCTATTTGCCAATCGTCAGGTGGGGAACAACATCCCCCCCTTGAAGGATCCTATTATTTTTTTGCACACAAATTCTGAATCCATGATTTCTTTGGGTGCCTTATAGAGAAACCCACCAAAACTCTACACCAGCCCCACCCCAAATAATTCTTCATTTCTGGAAAGTATGGGTGTATGAATGTTATGTCTGAGGCTTCTATTTTATGGCCAATTTGTAAAACTGAAGGGGCCTCCAAAATATTTCTCTCTATGAATTATATATTTTCGTGTTGCCTGCCTTGTAAGTTCTGCAAATGCCACAAACCCCCAGAGCCTTACAGGCCTGTGCAGAACATGCCAAATAAACAGAAGTCTTTCCAAACCCTGAACGCAGCAATAACTACCAACAGATGCCAGCCATGAGTGCCCTGGCTTTTTCCCCTTTTCGGAAGGGGGTGGGGGAGAGAGAAGAGGCGTTAGGTAGATGACCAACTTTTGACTAGAGGATTCCTCTGGGAGTTGGAATTGTTAAAGAATTTACATCAGTGTAGCTCTTAAGACTCTGCAAGATTTAATATGATATGTTGTCAGCTATGGCTTTTGAGCAGCTATGTATTTGAATTCCTTGTGAAACTTTAAAAAATGCAGATTTCTTGGTTGCATTCTAAGACTTCACTGGATCAGACAGTCTAGGGTGGGGTTGGCAATCTGTCTCTAAATCTGACTCCCTGGAAGTTTTGCAAGACAGAACCATCACAGAGAAGCCCGGACTTTCTATGTCAAGTGGTCAAGGGTTCCCTGAGGCCTTCTTGGGGACAAAGATGGAGGAGAGGGGTTGTCTCCACGATTTTGGTGGAGCCTGCCGAGTTTGCGTTCTTGGATCTCACTGGTGTGCTGATGGCCTCTCCCTGAGCTGGAAGTCATGTTTCACCTGACCCTACAGTGTGTATATACAATACCCACTCACAGTGAACACCTACTTATCCAGATGGGGAGAGAGAACAGCTGGGCTGGCTAACTGAATGTGTAAGTTAACTGAAACTCATACTAAATAATGTCAGCATTAGAGCCTTAGCCCTAATGTTAAGCTGCATATAAAACAACTTTCCTTGATGAATAAATTGCTCTTGGTGATATCCCATTCCCTGATTAATCATATCAACAGTCAGGGCCCCACCAGACCCCAATTCAGCCCTGCTACTCAGACCATAGGACTTTGGGAGCAATTCAAATCCACAACTAATCCTCACTTACAAATTCTCCACAAAACAATGGTGCAAGAAGCTATGCACATCACATCTTTTAACTCAATTTCCTTTTCTGTAAAAGAGGAGGATGGGAAGCCATACATTAAATGGTGCTCTTTTCTAAAGCTAATAAAATACTCGTTTTAATCTGCATTTTATCAATCCATAGGGGAGAAATGCTTTTTAAAAAAATCAAAGCCAGTTTTTACCATGCTTCTTTGTGAAATACATTCATAAATAAAGTAGGAAAAAAAAGCCCCAAAGTTCCAGTAACTTCTACTGATAATGAAGTTTGAGCTTCCCAGGTGTGCACAGTCCTGTTTTGAAACCTCAGGCATTTCTGATGCTGCCTTGTTCTTGTTTGGGCTTGTTATATACTACACCTACCTCAGTCCTTCCTTTCCTTCTTTCACGGTTTTGATCATTTGAGCTCCCTGTTGTTAAGATCATCCTTCTTATCCACAACTCAGAAATGAAATCCTTGCACCTTTCTAATTATTCCTCACCCATTTCCCAGACATCGTGCCAACTAGAACCATATGTTTCTCCATTTTCTCTGCTTCCACTTAATGCAGCTCTGTGTCTAAGGCTATTTATAAAAAGATAAATATAGCCATAAAGACCTTACAAGTCCATCTGGGTCTATCTATAATGTGCAGCGAACATAATTAATAGTGTCTATTAATAGACTGGCGCTGAAAATACTATTAAATATATTTATCATTATGAAATATGCTCTTTTCAATAGCTTCGAAAACTAGAAGCAATCTATCAAGTTTATAAAATACTTATTATGTATAACATCCCATTATTTGTGATGTCATCTAAGACATCTCAACCATGACTCCAAGGCTCAGGGAACATTGTGGAAGAGGGAACAGGAAGAATGTGATAGTCACAGGGAGGGAAGGATTAATTTGGGGGGCTGCCCTTCCAAAGTGAACCGACTCTCACATTCAAGAGCCCACAGTGGTTGCTGGTCCCCCACCAGGACTGCACTGTTCTGAGCCCACCAACATTTTGACATGGAGGATGGAGAAAGATATAAAGATATAAGGAATGAGAGAGAGGAAGAACTACTTAGAAAGAGCAGGGTCCAGAGAGGAATGGGAGTGGGGAAGTAGGGGCGAAAAGTGTGTAATGAAATGGGAATACAAATAATGGTATGTTCATGTATGAAAGTTCTCAATGAAAAGTAAAGAACAATCTTTAAAAAGAGCACACACAAAAAAGAAAGAAAACCGTAAGGTAAAATAATAAGCTCCCTGGATGACTGAGGGTCCTGATCCTTTGCCAGCTCCCGTGGCTTTATCACTGTTAAGTAGTTGAGTTAACTTGAACAGTGACTTTGAATAACTTCTTTGGTGCAAAGTTCCTCAAGTGTAAGTTGGAAGAAGTGAACCTCAGGATGTTAAGGGAGGGCTACAAAATACTGGCAGATACTCAAGAGCTTCTTTGAAAGACATCTTGCAATTCTAAATATTCATTGCATTCTGATATACCTGATTTCCTTATCCAATCATCCTCCTATTCCTAGGCACACAAGAGCCGGCATACTATACTGTAGTCATCAAAGAAGCAATTTTCCAGAAGGAAATTTTGGACACGATGATTAAACTACCATCACTGGAGCTTTGAAGAATTCTTCAGGCTGGGGAGACATCCAGTTTGATGGACACCCCATGTTTCAGGTGACATTAAGTGAATGTTTTCAAGCTATGGGTGAGAAGATGGCTATTTCCAAACTTGAAATTAATAAACACGAAGAAGACATGCATGTCAGGAAAGGGTAGACTCGCTTCGAATTCTGTATCACTGTAGGCTTCTTTCCCTCCTTGGTCAGTATCCAAATCATAGACAAAAAGAAGACCATCAACTGGGTGTCTTGTTACCACAAAACGGTACAGGTTCCAAAATTCAACCCTCAGCTCAGTTGTAGGAAATAGTCCGAAGGACACTCAAAGAAAGGAAGGCCATGTGTTGTATCTGTGAAACATGAGTCTCAAGGAAAGCGTGCAATATGGGAGACGTCAAACCACTCAGAAGGAATATTTCCAAGTGTGCATTGGGGGGCTGGGGGACTGAGTTCTTCTCTTGCCTACAAGTGGTAGCCACACTGCATTTGTGCATGGAAGCCTATGTCCACTCTATCTCAGAGCCCTCAAAACTTTCTCTAGTGCCTTTATCCCCAACACTACATGGAGAAACGCCTGTGAGTTTGACATTCCTGTTTCCTCTCCCCTTCCTATGGGCCTGTGTGCACATGCATGTGCCTTGCATGTTTTGATGTACTCCAAGTTGTGTAAGCAATGCTCCCGTAGTACATCTGGGTTCTAGCCATTTCCGGCATATTTTTCTTTTATGCTATGTATTCAGCCATCCAAAAAGTTCTTATTAAACAAAACTCCAGGGATGTTGGCTGCAGACTTCCGAGGAAGGGTAGAGAAAGATTTGAGGTTGCACCATTACTAATATTCATCAATTTAACTGGATTTCTGCAGCAACATTTGGATCAGAGAAAGAGATGATGAAAGTGCATTTGGACAGATAAGTCTGTCTCTTAGATCCATACACTTAGTTTGATTCTACTGAGATCTGTAACATATCTTTTCTTAAACCCATACATCCAAATAAAACTTGCCCTAATAGTTTTGTTTATAACAACTTGTATAATTTAAGTCTGCTTTTAAAGTTAAACTTCATTTCTTTCTATGTCTCTTATTTTTAGTCACTGATTTCTACTCTGAGCCCAACCTAAAATCCCATTGACTACAAAGAAAATGGCCAAGAAATACTGATTATTGATTGAAGGGTTCATAATTTATGGCAGGTCTTGTTGGCATGGGCCAACCATTCAATTTAGAACATTCTCCTCTGGATGTGAGATGGGAAAAGAGTCAATTATTCTCACTGTATACTTCTCAAGAGAAGACAGGCCTCACCGTAGGCAGCACAAAGCCAGGGAACAGCTTCACCTAGCTGCCAACACTCTCCTCCACCACCAAAACACGGCGTAAAGATCATAAGACCCAAAGCTTAGCTACTCTGTTCATTCTAAACCCTACCATTATTTCCCATGAAATGTCTCAATCAAATTTTAATTTCTTGAATGTGAATCTGCAGCAAGAAAACTATTCTTAGACTCAACTGATTATTGTTACAGTTACCCTCTCATTGCTTGGACAAAACACCTGATCCAAAGCAGCTCATGAGAGGAAAGGGTTTATTTCAGGCTTACAGTTTCAAGGGAAAGCTTCATCATGGCAGAAGAAGTTGGCTCATTTTATCATACATCCAATAGCAGAGAGAGAACAGCCAGCAATCAGAGCTGGCTCTGATCATACTGTAGACTAGATTCAAGATTTGACACACCTCTCCCAGCAGGGCTCCATCTGCTGGAGCTTAAGTAGAAAACTTAAATCAAAACTACCTGAGGTAATGGGGGACATTGTTTACTTTCAACTTCAACAATTGTTTAAATTCCTTATCTGATCTTAGTGTTTTTATAACCCAACCTACAATTTAAAATAGTGTGGCAGGTGGCACAGGAATGGCTTCCAGCCAGACACACCTCCTTATAGTCACACACAGTGTCACCTCCTTCTCCATGGACCTCCAGTCTGGCCACATGATTTGCTTAGGACAATGAGATATTATTAAGTACAATGCAAAGAAAGTCATCAAAAGAGCTTGCTTACTAAGGTCAGACCCCTCTCACGCTCTGCCACCTCCCACTATATGAAGTCGGGCCAGCCTCCAGGATGATAAGAGACCATGGGAAACAGAGAATTCTATGGCCACATTCAACAAATAGGTATTGAGCTCTTACTGAATGCCAGTCTAGGGGTGTTGATTTCATTTTCTCTGCCAGCTAAAGAATTAGAAGGCAGGAAATGTTTTAAAAGAATAAAGTTGATTTCAAAGTAAGAGGTACAGAAACCAGAGAGAACATACTTCTCTGTGAGGAGGGGATTCCTGAGTTGGAAATCTGCCAGCCCCATGTAGGAGTTGGACTTTTATCAAATGAAGGAAGCCCACCCCTCCAGAGTCCATGATGGGTCATCTTAGAAGAAGGTGAAGGTGCTGGGTCATTTTCAAGGATCATGTCCTTGTCTGCCTTGCTAAGGAAACTGGTTCATAATCATCAAAGCTGGAGGCAGGGTGGGATTGCTTCCCACTTAGGGTAAAATCTGAACTAAGTCAGATTTTTCAATAAAAAGGAAAGACTGGGTTAGAGAGATGGCTCAGCAGTTAAGGCACTTGCCTGCTAAGCCTAAGGAGCCCGGTTTGATTCCCCAGTACCTAAGTAAAACCAGATGCACAAGGTGGCACATGCATCTGGAGTTTGCAGTGGCTAGAGGCCCTGATGCACCCATTCTGCCTCTTTCTCTAAAATAGATAAATACATAAATAATTATTATTTTAAAAATGAAACTGTGGGAGAATAAAAATGAAGAATGTAGCCAACAGTGTGTTCTACTCCTGCATGCAAAGACACTTTTTCTTGATTTTTCAAGCCCTCATTAATGTAATCACCGTTCCTCATCTACAGAAAGAGAGCTCTGTAAACATGGGTCAAGAGACCATACGCTTGATGTGTCCTGTCTGCACTCCTCAGCTTCGCTTGCTCGGACATATATGTGATGAGAATTGAGAACAGGAAAATCATACCACTTTCACATAAAACAACATCATCCCACACACTGAAACGAGATGGAGAATTGGTAACAAGGTGAACTTGAACTGGAAGATTAACTTCATACAGAATCCAGAACTCCTAAGATATTTTTAGCTAGAGATGGTAATAAGATATTTAAATTGCTCTCCGATAGAAAAATGTCACACTGCCTACATGTTGGGGGCTTTTAACAAGTACATTTCTTTCTCTTTATTTTGCAAATGAATTCATTAAAAAAAAAACCCTGTGGTACAGAATCGAGACTTGATCCACCACCGTGGATATGATCATGCAGAGTATTTTCCCAGTCCCTAGAGGTTGGCTTTTATTCTCTTTCTCTTGTTACTTGGTGCTGAATCAATGACTTTTTAGAAATTGCCAGCAAGATACATGAAGGATCTCATTTCTTATAACAACCCATCAGCGTATTCAGGCTATCAAAGAGTGCTAAATAAAATAAATTATTGTTTAAAAATATTTGTATAAAACTGCCATGAAGGTTTGTCATGCTGGAGGATTTTTCTAATAAACAGAGCAAAAATCAATCAATCAATCAATCAATCAATCAATCAATCAAAAGACGACAGTTCGGATAGCAGTAACTGTCTTCTCGGTCAGATAGTCCCACACCCCTGGGATAAATGTAAGACTTCCATTATCCTTTAGTTAACCAGAAGTTGAACTTCTTTAAGTAATATGACCATCTTTGTCAGCAAAGTTTATAAGAGATACATGGGGTAAAATGCAGAAAACTGAAGTAAAAATGAGGGGAGGAACCACACGGTCAAGAAGTTATTGTGTAAATAAAATATTAAAAAAGGCTAGAGAGATGACTCAGTGGTTAGGGCACTTGCCTCCAGTGTCTAAGGCCCCTGGTTCAATTCCCCGGTACCCACATAAGCCAGACCCACAAGGTGGTGGCCCTGGTGTCCTCTCTCTCTCTCTCTCTCTCTCTCTCTCTCTCTCTCTCTCTCTCTCTCTCTCTCTCTCTCCTTGAAAAATGAATAAATAAAATAAGATAAAGAGGTTATTGCGGTTCTCAAACCAGTGCTCCCTGAAGCATTTCTCTTTAAAAATATTTTTATCTTTAAAAACGGGGATGATGGAGCCTGGGAGCTTGTTCAGTGGCTAGAAGTGCTTGTTAGCAAAAGCTATTGATGTGAGAGTTTGATGATCCCCAGCCTCCATGGAATGCCTGGCGCAAAGCGATGTAGCCTCTGTATTCTCAATATTCCCATGACATAATGGGAGGTGGGGACGGGAGAATCTGAAGCTCGCGGGCCAGCTAGACTGGTGTATGTTTGTAGCAGCAAGAGAACTTTTCTCAAAAAGATGAAAGAGGGCTGAGTGATGCCTCAGTGGTTAAGGTGCTTACCTTCAAAGCCTAATGAAAGGGGTTTGATTCCCAGGGCCAGAGTAAAGTCAGATGCACAGTGACATGTATATCTGGAGTTCCTTTGTAGTGTCTGGAGGTCCTGGCATGCCTATTCTCTTTCTCCCTGCTCTCTTCTTAAAAAATAAATAAATAGGTAAAAATACTAAAAACAATGGAAGAACAGTACAGACACCTGAAGAAGATGGTCATGAGTGCCATAGCTTGCATGAGAGAGAGAGAGAGAGAGAGAGAGAGAGAGAGAGAGAGAATAAAACAAACAGAACAAAAATGGCCATAGTGTCATGGTCCTTGAGAAAACAAGGGTATGTATGGAGAGCACTCAGCCCTCAGATGTTCTGTAGGGTCCCTCAGCATGCTAGCACACTGCTGGGACAGCTGCAACCACATTAGCTTAGAAGCTGCAGCTGTGAAGTAACTAGCTACTTTTGTGTTGCTGGGACAAACCACCTGCCCAAAAGCAGCTGATGGGAGGAATGGGTTTATTTTGTCTGACAGTCTCAATGGGAATTCCATCATGGCAGGAAAAAGATGGTAGAGCAGAGGATGGGCATCACTTCTTGCCACAGCAGCTGGAAGAAAGCAGCCAGAGAGTGAACTGAACTCTGGGCAAGGAGAAAGCTGGCCTTTCTTTCTTTGTGGGTACACACCCTAAGGTGCACCCACAGCAACACACCTCCTCCAGCAAGGCTCCACCACTCGAATTGCCACCAGATGGGGACCAAGCATTCAAAACACCCTAGTCTATAGGCTGTGACCAAAACATGTCACCAATGCCTGACATGTTTTGCCTGGAATGTCAGAGCTAGGGAGACAGAGGACCTCTGGGACTAGCTGGATATCCAGTGTAGCCAAATAGATGAGCTTTGGTTTTATTTAGAGACTGTCTCAAAGAATAAGTTGGACAACAACAGAGGCAGACAATCAATGTCAGCCTCTGGCTCCACACACATGTGCACATGCACATACATGTGCACACACATGAACATGCATACACGTGTGTGTGCATTCATTCACACATACACACAAAACACATCACCAGCAAAGATCACATGAAGTATGCCTGCTCTTTCTTCAAGTACTCGTGAAGTCCATCATGGGATAGTCCTGGGATAGTTTATAACATATTTATGGTTGGAACTGAACAGTAGCTGTATAAAGAAAACTCTTTGTTACAAATATCCATCCTCCTGGACAAACTAATTTGCAGTGTTTGGAATGGACTTAGCTAAGGTAAGGTCTCCCTCTGAAAATGCATAAATAAGATCAACTCAAAGCAAAGCGTCCCTTTGCTCAGAACTACTGAAGGATCTGTGTCCCTCCCTCCCAATTTTAGTACAAGGACATTAGATACAAACCCTGTGCCTGGGAATTAAAGGGTCGATAAACAACCTTTAACCTTGTTGTGTGCTTTGTTCTCAAGGTCAAATAATGTTCTTCCTCCACCAAGGAGTGTGACCTCTCTTAGAGGGTCAAGTACATCGTTTTCCAGGAATTTATATTTATAATCCATTCCACTGAAGCTTTCAGAGGAATGACATTTGGTAAGCTCTGACACCAGTTGCTTGAGAACATTCTTCCATCCCCTTCTCTGGACAATACGCTGCACACAGGCCTGCATGTTGGAACCCTTTGAACAAAATCTACTACGAAACCATGATTTCTTATACTTTTCTGTAGAAAGTTTAAAAAGTATTACCAGCAGCAAATCATTTGCATCTGTCACTTTCTTTTTAAGATTTTTCCTTGGTTATTGAGGAAAAAAAACTCTGCCTATTTTTTTTCCCCTCAAGAATATACACTACTGAACTCAGCTTGCTTACAAGCACCTTGAACATGGTTCTCCTCGGGCCCTTCTGCTCTTTCTTTGAGACAAATATTCAGGCTATAAGTCAATTAATCAATTAATCAATCAATCTTTCAGTCACTCACACATAAACATATGTGCACAGAGATCATAAAGACAACATTTTTCAATCATATTTGGAATTCGAAGAACCAAGAGATGAGGGCATATCACGACAAGATCGTTTACGCAGCTAATGCCAACCTTCAGCCAAAGCTTGTGCATAGGGTCACATCACTCATTTGTGCGTGAGAAATTCAACATGCACACGGATATTAAAACAACAACTGATTTAAATAACTGAAAATGCCCAAAGTAGTAGAATGGAATGGGCACTCTCATGCCTCCTATCAAATCCAGTCCCAAGACTTTCTCAGTGAGTCTGTGCAGGAGGTTGCAGAGCCTGAATTGTACAGTGTGTGGCTGAGGCTGAATTGTACAGTGTGTGACAAGCCATGCATTTGTCCTCTCCAAGGCCTATTGGATTTGGGTCTGTTAAGTCGAGAATGACTGAGACGAGTCCGCCCTACACATGCAGCCCAGAGCCAGTGTGTGTCCTTCCACACTTAGGGGTACGGTTGGTACACAGGCACTGCTCAGCTCAATAGAATGCACAGGAGGATGGCCAAACCTTAGTGTCTGCCTCATGCCACATCATGTCCTGGGCAACACTAGTGACCCGCTTCTGTAGTGCCCATCCATCCCTGAACTGGTACTAACTTCCTGTCTTGTGCCAGGAGACTCAGAAACAGGGAAGGTGTTAACACTCTGGTAGTGACACTGTTGTGTGCGCAGGGCCATGGTGGAGATGGGGGAAGATGATCAGGTGTCTGTCACCTTCAGTGGGGCTGGGCCAGGTGGGGAGGGACAGCCAGCCAGAACTGGTGAACTTTACTGGAAAGCACCTGCTAGGAAGCATTTTAAAATTTAGAGGCCACTCTAAATTTTAATTTCTGTGGCCAACATTCTTTCTTTCTTTTTTTTTTTTACAACCCTCTAAAAATGTCTAAAACCATCTTAGCTAGTGGGAGGTAGTCCCACAAGCTGATTTGGTCTGTGGCTAGCATTTACTGACCCATCTGCTAGAGAGAAGAATATCTCTGCAAAACCCCAAAAGACAGAATACAAAATTAACTCCTGCTTTAAAAATACTTTGATTTGTCAGGCTGCTTCCTAAAGTTCATTTTATTTCATCATCAAAATATCATGAGGATTCTATTGTTATCAATCGGAGAAAAAAGCCAAGACTAAGAATATTATATTTCTTGTTCCATGTATGATGGTGTGCCCAGCTGAGACAGGAGCCATATCTGCTGGCCTCAAGGACTTCAGTACAGGCCAAGTACAGTCCTGTGGGTTATGACCTTGGCAAAGGCACCCAAAGGAGAGGTACAAGGGGTGAGTCCAGACCACACCTAGGGGAGGGAAGGGCCCTTTGTCTGACATGCTCACTGTACCACACCACACAGTGACATCTGGGATTTCTAACTCAGCCAAAAATTTGTTCTTAGAACTGTGACTAAGAATAATGAGGAAGGGATGCTGGGGTTTTGCTGAGATCCCTGATATAGAGAACAAGCCAGCACTTTACTGACTTGAAAGCCTTTCAGAGAAGGTTCTCTGGAACGAGATGCCACTTCATAGCCACTGGGTGACTATAATCAAATGTTGGGCAATAACCCATGTTGGCAAGAATACAAAGACATTGACCCCTCCTGCATTGTTGGGAAATCAGTCTGACACTTCCTCAGGATGTCAAACATCCAGTAACGGGGGCTGGGGAGATGGTTCAGTGGGGAAAGTGCTGGCCTTGGAATTGTTAATATCACTGCCCGTCGCCTACGGAGGGCATTGATCACACAAATACACACAAACACACCGCTTGTGGGTTGACGAATGTGTGTTCTTTATTGTGGGGAACGAGGCAGTATATATAGAGCTTCCTGGCAAATCAGGGGGTTAATGATAAGTACCTGTGCATAATAGCCAATTGCGATCACCTCCTGAAACTCATTAAGCCAAGCCCCTCTTGGCAGGCTGTCAGGTACCATCCAAGACTAAGCCAGGGTGTGCCTCCAAAGGCCCCCAAAGGCTTTGGTCCCTGACAGTTAAGACCTGAGTTGGATGCCCAGTACCCACTGTACTTTTAAAGAGTCAGGCATAGCGGCACATACTTGTAATCCCAGCACCAGAGAACCAGATAAAGGTGGATCCCTGGAGCTAGGTGGCTATCCAGTCTCGCCTAATTGGTGAGTTCCAGGCCAGTGAGGGGGAGAGACATGTGCATAATCCCTGACCTATACACAAATACATGTGCACAAACACACACACACACACAGAAAAAGTAAACTTTAAAAATATCAATTTACTATCAGATCCAGAAATTCTACTCCTAGATATATGCCCAAGATATATTCTATAATTTTTTCCCCACAAATTGGGCATGGTGGCGCACACCTTTAATCCCAGCACTTGGGAGGCAGAGGTAGGAGGTTTGCTTTGAGTTCAAGGCCACCCTGAGACTACATAGTGAATTCCAGGTCAGCCTGGGCTAGAGTGAGATCCTACAACTCGAAAAACCAAAAAAGAATTTTTTCCACAAATATTCATAGCAGCATTATTCATAATAGACAAAAGGTGGAAGGAACTCAAATGTCTATTAAATGAGGAACAGATATCCAAAATATGGCATGTCTAGTCAATGAAATCCTGGTTTACCATATAAGGAGTCATGATATTTTGGCATATGTGGGTGACTTCAACAATGTGCTGAGTAAAAGATGCCAGGTATAAAAGGTCACATCCATGTATGTGAGATACCAAAATACCAATAGGCAAGCCATCAAATAGAAACCTGACTGGTGGTCAGCAGAGGCTGGGGCTGGCGTGGGAAGCAGGAAGTGATGGCCCATGGTAGAGTGTTTCTTGTTGGAGTTAGGAAAATGTTCTGATAGGGACAGTTGCCCAATTTCAGGAAGCTACTAAAAAATGCTGAATTGTACCCTTTAAAAGGGAGCAATTCCTGGTCTGCGAATGAACTCTCAATTTTAGAAAATAACACCCAGTATGTGTCACCTCTCTTCCCCTACCATGAGGCTTTCTGAGTCCCTTCTCCCTTCCCCTCGCATGCGTTTGCTAACTTCAGGCTGGTTTTTCCCATGACAGGTGGCCACACTACGAGCTTTGGCTCGGATGATGGAGGAAGAAGGACATCATGTTTGGGCACAAGTGACAGCCACACAGCTGGAGCATGGGGCTGGAGAGTGAGACATGAAGTGGGGAGTGAGTGGTGGGGACAGGGGAGTGGCAGAGAGGGGCAGAGAAGGACAGGCTCCAGACAATGGAGTGTGGTACTCTACAACAGAATGTAGATGCTGAAGGTTTTTTTTTACCCCCTCCCCACAAGCTTTTATCACTCAAAAAGCTGCCTGAGGCCCCTCCAGCTTAGACGGACCTTTTCTTCAGCCAATCCCTGGAGTGCAAAAGGCTCAGCAGGCCCACATCCTATGGACAGATCAAGAAAGGGCAATGCTTAACTCTAACCCCATGCCTGGCTTCTTGCAGGAAGCCAGGCATCGAAGGAGAATTTCCCAGGTAGAGTCCAGCCTGGACACACCATCAGGGCTGAGCGTCTTTTCCTAACAACCCCTCCAAACACTGAGGACCATCAACACAAAACCATAGAGGAGGAGCTGGGATGAATGCTCAGTGATTACAGGTGCTTGCTTGCAAGTCTGCTGACTAGAGTTTGGTCCTCCTCAGAATCCACAAAAAGCCAGAAACAAAGTGGGACATAAATCTCGAATGCCAGCGTGTGTGTGGTATAGGAGGCAATGCTACAAGAATGCAGAAGCTGGCAAACAGCAATGCCAAGCAATGGAGGAGGCTCTGTCTCAAAGAAGGTAGGAGGAGCTCTAGGGAGATGGCTCAGCGGTTAAAAGCGCAAAAGCCACTTAAGCACGAGGACCTTGTGGGCTGGAGACTGGAAACCCCACTCTCATGAACCCTCGTGGAAAGCTGGCCAGGGCCATGCACATCTGTAGCCTCAGCTGCTGGGCAGAGACTGGAGAGTTGCTGGGTGCACCACCAGCAGCTCCAGGTTGAGGGAGACCCTGTCTCAAGGAAGGAAAGAAACACATGGGTGAGTGATAAGAAAAGGACACTCACAGTTCTTCTCTGGCTTCCACAGCATGTGCACGTGTACACACACACACACACACACACACACACACACACACACACACACACACATGCTCTACACAGGCACACACCCCCACACACACCACATCACACACATACTCTACACACATATACACACACATGAGGCATGCTTATCTGCACATATGTGTATACATCACACAACACACACATACTCTACACAACACACTCATACTCTACACACACACACACACACACACACATACACACACAGCGCATGCTTCTCTGCACACACGAGCATATACCACACACCACACACATACTCTACAATGTTTTTTAAAAGAGGGAAGGAGAGGAGAAACACTCAAAGGTTGCCCTCTGATCTCTACATGTGCACCGTGGCATGTGCACATGCGTACATACACACAAGCCTACACACAAATAAATACTGCTACAACAAATAAACAGTGATCGTGATAAACTACACAGGGAAAGAGATTCTGATTTGGGCTGATCTCAAACATTCACATCTTCCCCAGCTCTCCACGTTTGTGTCCACATTGTTGGACTTTCAATCCTTAGCATGGAACTGGCCTTGTGTTATCCTCAACTCCCTCACCCTCCCCACTACGATTCCCTCAAGGGGTAGTTCTATCTTCATAGATCTTCTCCCCGATGGGGCAAGGGATGGAGCTCCGAACATGGGTTCCTAATTCTGTCAGCTTGGCACCACTAGCAATTGACCATTAATTGATGTTACTTAATCGCTCCTTGTTAGAAATAATTAATAGACTTGTCTTGTGTACAATCAAGAAAAAGCCTCTTCTGGGAGTCACAAAGTCTCATTAACTCTCCAACCATCTATCTTGGGTGCCAGGAATGCCTAACAAGGGAGGCTTTCCAAGTGAGTAAAGCCACCAGCAAGTGTGGGCTCCCATCTGACAGAAGAAAGTCAGCTGTGACAGTCTGAATGCAATGTCCCCACAGCCGCAGAGTTTGCGTTACGTTTCTTACTTAGTCTCCACCTAGTAGAATCTCTGGAAGGTGTGTCCCTGGGGTGGGTCTTGAGTCCAGCCATGTGTGTTTGGAGCCAGCTGGTGTAGCTGTTTGCTCTCTGCTATGGCTGTGTGATGAAGTGAGCCATCTTCCTTCACATGGTGAAACGTCTCCTGGAAACTGTAAGCCTGAAATAAACCCTTTCCTATCCTAAACTGCTTCTGGTCTGGTGTTTGTCCCAACAACGAGAAGTTAACCACAACACCGGCCAAGGTACCAATGGAGACTTAGTAAAAATAACCCATTCACGGTTCTGATCACCATCTCACCATCTCTTTAATCAAAGATGGTCTTGCTAGCCAGGCATGGTGGCACACTCCTTTAATCCCAGCACTCAGGAGGCAGACATAGGAAGATCACCATAAGTTCAAGGCTACCCTGAAACTACAAACTGAATTCCAGGTCAGTCTGGGCTAGAGGGAGACCCTGCCTTGAAAAACCAAAAAAAAAAAAAAAAAGATGGTCTTGCTTTCAAAAGAACAGTTTCCTCCCCCCAAAAAAATCACTGAGTTATTAAAAAACAAAAGCAATCAGAAATCTCACTATGGAGTGGAGGTAGGAGCTCATGGTGTGGTGAAGTCAGGCCCCGGAGTCTTCCTCTGTCACTCTGGGGAAAACAGGGGAGGTGGGGCTTTCCCTGAATATACCTGTGTCCCAAAAGAGCACATGGGTGTGAAGGATCAGAAAGATCCAAACTGGACCACAGGAATTAGCCAGGTCTCTCTCCAATTGTCACAGCAATTCAGACCAAGTGAATCACAATGGTAGTGTATCCCCCATAGAGCACCATCAAGCATGGACCACTAAGAACCAAACATGATCTGTCATTTAAGCACCTCCTAGTCGTCCCACTAAATGAGTGACAGCAAGCTCCCCACAGGGACCCCAGAGTGACCTGTGATGAGGTGGGGACGGGAAGGAGACCACTGATGGCTCTTCTGCAGTGAGACTGTGGCCCCAACCAAGCACCTGGCGTGTGGCGAGACTCAGCTAGTGGTCTTCAGACCTGAGAGGTGCTTACTCTCACGTGAGTCCTGTGAGGTGGAGGCTATAGACACCCTCCAATTTCCTTTTCGTGTGTGTGTGTGTGTGTGTGTGTGTGTGTGTGTGTGTGTGTGTGTACATGTGTGGACCCATGTGTGTTGAAGCTCGAGCACACACATGTACATGCATGTGGAGACCAGAGGTGTGTTCCTCCTCGGTCTCTCTTCACCTTATCTGTTGAGGGTCTCTCACTGACCCTAGAGCACACTGATTCAGCTATACCTGCTACCCAATAAGCCATGGCCATCCACCTGTCCCTACCTCCTTATGGCATTTTTTGATCAAATGAATTCTGTTCAATTTAATTTGCCAAAAGCTGTTTCTTTTAACAGTATCATGCTAACAGGGTCTTTACACCTGTATTATCTGCCTGACAAAAGTGCTCAAACTAAGACACCTTAACAGATGACAACATCTAGAAATCACCGAGGAACACCCCAGGAAGCCTAAAAGGCTTAACTGACCTGGAACCCATAAAAAATAAAATGGATTTTGAAAAATAATGGTTGTCAAATACTTGGTTCATCAAGGAAGGTAAAATATACCCATACACACAAGAAATACGATTGTAGCTATCCTGAGAAAACAAACCATTTTGAAAACACATGGACTCTGCATCTTGGAATGATCATCACTGCACATTGTGACAGGGACAGTTGTCCCCATATGGATAGGGATAGGACTCCAAGTGGATGCCAGGAACTGCATACGGTATTAAACTATCTGTGTTCATTGTGGTTCTCCCGTTCATTCCTACCTAGGAAAATTTGTAATGAGATTAACACTAAATAAAAGATGGCACAGACATGGAAATGCAAACCGGATGAGTGTGGGGCCTCAGATCACTTCACTGACTGCTCTCCCTTGCCTCATGATGACTGATGGGAAGAGGTGAAGCGAGGTGAAGGACTCGGGCATGGTGACATACCACCCAGTGTTATTGAAGGGGGTTCTGAACACAAGCCCCGTAATACTAAGGCAGTCAATCTGATAATCAAGACCAGGACACGTGACTCCTAGTGCTTACAGTACTGGTATCCTGGGTGATTCATGTCTTGGGCAGAACAGCATCAGAGTTCATCTCATTACTCAGAATGGTGCACAATTTAAAATTTATCAAGTGCTTATTTCTGGAAATTTCCACTTAATATTTTTGGACAATGGTTGATTATGGGTAATGGAAACCAAAGAAAGTAAAACATCTATCGATAGATAGGCTGCAGAGAAAGGGGGAGGGGTAGTGGTACTACCTTAGCCTAATTCAGAAGTCCAAGATCACCCTTGGTTATATAGCAAGTATGAGGCCAGCCTAGGATCCATGAGATCCTGTCTCAAAAATAAATAAATAGGACAGAGTCTTCTGACTGAAACCTGAATCTACCTCAAGGACGCATCGGAGGCAGTGAGTGCAAAAACGCCAGCTGGCAGGACCTGCGCCTGCCGGCTGAGCTGCTCCCTTCTCCGCGGCTCCGCGGCTTCCCCATCCGGGCACTTCCTGCTCCCGGGCCACCCCAGTTCCCTCCGAACTCGAGTCCGAGCCGCTCCCAG
>PVHP010017713.1:12451-34224 GCA_004024765.1 Zapus hudsonius | reverse complement strand
TAATCTTGCTTTTAGACTTTATTTTTTTCCATACTCATTGTTTGCTTCTCCTGCTTCCCACCTCACAGAGTATGAGCTCTGATAGATAGCTCTTAGCCTGTCCTGAATAGATCTCATTTGTCCAGAATACCACGTGACCCTTCTTAGCTACTCCAACATGTTTACCAAGTGAATTAATTCGAGAATGTTAGAAAGACATACCAGTGCAATCTAGCTTTGCATTTACGGAGGATATGGAAGAGGCTTTCTCAAGCATATCAATGCATTTCCAAAGATATATTTGAATTTATTTCTTACATGTTTCAGGTTTCTCTGGACATTTGGCTTAGTTACAGCAATTTACACTTTTAAGATGTTCTGCTTGTGCTTTGAAAAACTGTTTTCATTTTTTAATGGTTTGAGGACAAGTTATGTATTTCAGCTCTTTGGGATGTTAAAAGAAGAAAAGCTCAGATAAACAACTTGCCCAGATGTGGAACAAATCAGTTCTACTCAGTAATTTTGGACTCATTGAGAAATTATTTTGGCATCGTTGTTTTGTTATTCATTTGCTCATTAAAATTTTATTCAATACATTACTAGGTGTCTGTATGAGGTGTCTTAAGCATGATATAGTCAAGTCCTTTGCTCTTGGGGGATTGTTGTAGGATAACTGTTTTCTCTCTGAGGCAAACACATGGGGATTAATAAAGTACAATGTAAACAGAGAGCACACTTTTCTGGATGGGTTCTACCACATTTTCTAATGGTCTTCACACATCAACTAGGCAAAGGAAATGTAAAGAGTATCAATGCTAAATTCCAAAGCCAGTAAAACACACACACACACACACACTTGCCTAATGCGTTTAATACACTTATGCTTGTTCATTGAGACAGGGATCATAGGACGTTAGAAAGAAGAGCTGAGTAGTCATCAAGATGTGTGGACCATAGCCGGGCGCCTTTAATCCCAGCACTCGGGAGGCAGAGGTAGGAGGATCACCATGAGTTCAAGGCCACCCTGAGACTACATAGTGAATTCCAGGTCAGCTTGAACTAGAGCAAGACCCTACCTCGAAAAACAAAACAAAACAAAAAGATATGTGGACCTTACTGACAATATCATCTTTGTGATTAGTAGTTGTGTTATTTGAGAAAAATTATTGAAACTTCAGTTTTCATAATAGCTAGAATAAAGACAAGTTTCTAAAATCATTCCAGCTACATAAGACTATTAAACATGCTTTCATGGAGAACCTGTCAGGAAGATCATGAGGTTTATCTGCACTATTCCCAAAAGGTGAGCCATGGAAGTTGGAAGTCATTTAGATTGAATAAAGTGTTTGGCAGTAGATGTTTTGTGAACTCAAAGGGTTATATCTATTTTGGCTATGGAGCTATGGTATATATCACACATACACATCGATATGTGAGAAGAGCGACTGTAGTATTTGGCTAGATCCAGACTTGTCAAAACCGATGAAAGGAAAGAACACACACACACACAGTGATTCATCTTGGCAAGAGTTTGAGCTACAAACAAAGTGCTCTGTGACTGCTAGGAGACAGCCAGAGAGTGATTAAACACCGTGTCTTAACGGTGGAATACCACAGCCTACTAAGGAGCAGATGACTGTCATTTTTGTCCTAATGCATCCTCATCATCTGGACTGGAAAAAAACACTGCAGCCATATAGATTCTATAACTACAATGTCCTAGGAATGCTCACCTCAGGACAATCAGATTCAGAGGGACCTGTACCTAACACTCTGTATGGTAAATATCTGACTAGCTACTGAGATATCTAACCACGGACTTTAAAATAGAAATGCAGTTTATTGTCTCTAAGAGTGTGTGGCTGAAGGAATGCAGTAAATGTGTCAAGTTAACTCATTTGTTATGTGTACTGCAGTAGGCTCTTAAAATGCAAGCCTCATTATTTCTGGCCCCAAATCTTTCATGACTTCACCCCTTGGAGATTTTTTTTCAAATGACATATTAAAAAGCAAGTGCATAAATCTGTCAGTTAACAGGCATCTTTACTTTTCTTTTGACCTTTTTTCTTTTTCAGAAAAAAAATAAAAACATAGCTGCCTAGTTTTGAAATAGAACACCATATCCGAGTTTCATACAATGTCTATATTCCATGTGAGACATTCCTCTTTATTGAATGTATTATAATTAAGAGTTGTACATTCACATGAGCATTAATCAAATTAGGATCTCAGTGTCAAGGTTTTAATCATAGAAATATATGAAATATCACACTGGCTCTTTGAAAAATAGTTTCATAAAAATCTTTTAGGATACTTACATCAACAATCAAGAAATCTAGCCAGCACCAGGCATTCGTGAAGTAGGTCTGAAATCCATAAGCTACCCACTTGAGAAGCATTTCCAGAATGAATATATACGTGAAGACTTTGTCTGCATATTCTAGCATGGTTTTGATAGTCTTCCTTTGTTCAATGTATATATCTTCAAAAGCCTGTGAATCAACAAAACCTAATTTATCATGATGCCTTGCCTCTCCCAAAGGCTAAAAAATATTTTTAGTATATTGCTAAACATAAAATAATACTTTGAGAAATATTTGCTAATATTACACAAATATTTAATATTAGACAAAATCCATAGACAAGCTAGCTTAGAAATGCTGGCAGAAAAATATCAACATCATGTGCATTTATCTCTGCGTCTCACCTGGAAGTATCAGCCTTAATCACTCCAAAAAAAAGCATGCTTTCAGAAGTAGAAAACAAACTCAGGACGTAGCTAGAAGCTTAACAAGGGATAGAGCTGGCTTCTTCCAACATTACTCTCTATGACCCCTTAACTTATTATGGAAGAATAAGTTTATTACACACAGAGAATTAAAGATACACTTTTAATCTAAAAGTGCTAATATGATTATTACGAAAAACTGGGTGTCTTTTGACAGGGATGCTAACACAGCCACAGAATGTCTCTTCAAATGGCTGTTGAAGTGAAGAAAAACATCTGTTAGATAAACACCAGATGAGAAATTCCATCTGCTGGCTTCACAGTTCTGGCTTGTTTCGCACAGGGTGCTCAGCTCTGCAAGGCACAGATATACCTCCTCTTTTGATTCCTAAACTCAGTGTGTGTGCTTCTGGTCGTTTCCAAGAGTGAGCTACTTCAGGAGTACTCGCTGCATGCCAGCTGCATCTCACTTACCAAAGCTCCACTGCTGAGGAGAATCATGAAGACGATGAAGGTCTCGAACCAGTTATGCTCAACAATGCTATAACAGGTTTTCCGAAGATTCCACCAGATTTTCCCTTTGCCTTCTTCTGTACTTACTTGGCAAAAGGGAAATTTTTTGATACACCCTAAAAGTCACCATTAAATATGGTAAATTAAAAAAATATAATTTGATCTTAAGTAGGAAAAACAATTGACATTTTTTTACCCCACCTCTACTCAATCACAGCTCATCATTTGATAGGGTGAATGGTGGCTTCGTTCCCTAGTTTTCTTCAAAATCTTCTACATAATGAACCATTCTCAGACATATATACTTAGAATTTATGGAAGTTCTGTAGCATATTTGCTTGAGTAACAGTAATTTCATTCTTTAATACAGGTTAGGATCTCTTTGCCCTAAAAGCAATTGAGGAAAGTAGGGCTCTTTTTCAGATTTGGGGATAAAACCAAATGTTCAAGTTGTTAATTCCTATTTCCACGTGACCCTGGATTTTCACTCTCTTCCTTTCAGGCATAGAAAATTCCCACTGTCTTCCCAGGTGTCAGCCACTGTCAGCTTCCTCAAGCTAAATTATTTTCAGCCTCAGTGCTTTTCTTAGTCAAGTCGATGACTCACCCAGCAGTCAGTATCTCTCATTCTATTCTATTCTTCCTTGCTTCTGAGGTTTCATAATATTTCTAACTTCTACCCATTCTTTACGGCTCTCTGAGCCACTCTTCAGACTGAATTCAATCACAGTGAATGAATAAATCTTGATTGATTTGTGTACAAGGCACTGTGAGAACAACACAGCAACCCTGTCAGCAGTGTACAACAAAGCCACATCCTCCACACAACTTTGGCATTGCTGAAACTGGAAGGGATGGGATGTGATTCCTGCAACATCCATAAATCTCGGCCAAGACAACCAGTCCATTCTGAAGGGATTGCAATGTAAATGACATGACATTTCACAATGTCATTTACCTCAGAGGGTAACGGTATTACAATCTGTGGACTAAGAATAAAAACAAACAAACAAAAAAAAACAATAAATACACCACCTTTTCTTATTTGTTTAGGCATAGTAGAATCTGGAAATATAGACAGAATTTTTGCAATAAATGAGGAATAATTATGTTTTCACCATTGCTTTTTAATATTTCCTTGAGTCTCTGTCATGAAAGAGGAAGACTGAGTGTCATCACAGTAGAGTTTGGATACCTTCAGTAAAACAAGCTTCTGGCTTAAGGTCTTCCTCAGGTTCAATTTCGGCTTGTTCACCTTCTCGGGGTGGGGCCACATCAACAGTGCTTCCTTCTGATGAGCTGCTTGCATTTAACTTCTGGAAACAAAGCCCCATCAAAGACGTGAATGTTTCCCCTTTAAACCAACTAACTGAGCAATGCTCGGTTAGAGTGTAAAAACAAATGGTGATTAAGTTGATGATGTTAATGCTACTGATAATTATGTACTAATTGTTTAACCTAAGCAACATCCTCTATTCAAAACAACAGGACTGCTGACAGAACAGACAAAATAAAGACAGCAGCTAGCGTGGATGGTTTGGGTAGGATGGATAAAACATGAACTTGCTTCATGATTTCCACTGGTTCACAAGTGCCATATGAAAACAGCCAAATCACATCAATACTACAGCCAAATCAAGAGTTTCATAAAGGTTCAGTATGTTGACAGCTACTAATGACTACTCTAATTAAATGCATCGAGTCAGATCACAACTTCCAACCTCTTAGGATGGAAATTTTCAGAGGCCCGTTGTTTCTAAGTACTGTCCATAATTCTGTAATTTTAGAAAGGAAGAGAGGCACATTGATATCAGTCACTGTCATTGTATTTCAACTTTGAGCTATATTTTTCCCTGGCTTACATAATTTTCTTCTTACTTTACTAGCCAAAAATGATGGATCTCTCTCTCTTTGAACTACATAAATGAATTCAACACTTGCCAAGGAACTCTAAATGAAATGGAAATTTCTTCCTAAATGCCGTTGTCTAGAATCTGTATAGAGCACCATTAGGAGCTCATTCTGAATTCAACATATGATCAGGCTGTGAACTTGTCCTTTAAATAAATCCTCATGACATGACAGATGGCTAGAATAGCCACTTTAATGTTACTAGAATAAATATCTAATAAATTTTCCAAGATCACATGGGAAGACACTCTGAGTGTGCACTGGTTTATGACATAGCACAATCTAGGCAATTCAAGGCTTTTATGGTAGAACAGCTCACGGCCATGTTCATGGCTTCAAAGTCCCCATTAAATTCAGCAGGGTCACACTGCCGTAGCCTTCTAAGAAGTCTGGTGTTCCTTCTAAAAACACTGCCTTAGACTTCTAAGAAGTCTGGTGTTCCTTTTAAAATGACCACCTAAACATAAGTCATCTTGGGGAAAATTTGGCATAAAATTTTCAATTTATTAGAAATCATATTGTCAATATGTTTTAATATTTTGTAATGTAAACTAAAATTGAAGAAGACTCAATAATACTTTCAGTGGTATAATTATGAAGTCAACATTAGCCTTTTCAACTAAATATATTATTAAATGGACTTTAAGCCAAAATATAATCTAATGTATAAACTCTCCTAGTCAGGACTGTGAAAGAGAGAAGCCAGTTATCATTTTTGGCCAATGCTTAGGATTGTTACAGTACAGGAATTTTTGCCATTAAATTGCCAGAAACATGAGAAAGCAAAGACAAATTTTCTCCTCATGGGATTTTTCTGCCTCTTTCAGTCAGGATGTTTTTATTCTTTAGTGAAAGGCTTGGAAAGCCATGATTAAATGATTGATCTCAGCAACTCAGTCTTCCTTTGCCACCTCACAGTGGCTTACAGAATGGCTTATGATGAGATGTGTGCAAGTGATGATACCACTACATAATTAACATGGGCCAGGAACCAAGCTATCTGGAGATTAGTTGTTTAAAAACAAACAGGTCCATGATTCATCTTCTTCTTGGCCAATCCAAACTCAAGAATTTATTCTAGGCTTGGTCTTGGCCTACCTCTTCCTTGAACTCTTTCTTTCTTGCGTGATTTCCACAGCTAAATTTCAGAGACCATTTATTCTATCACATTTGTTGCCTTCAGCCAAATATTCAATATATTTGTGAGTGTGTATAAATGTACAGACATATATACACACATACATATATGTGTACACAAATATATGCTTATACATACAAGCCAAGTACACACATATTATAAATTAAAATATCAATTATATTAGAATTTTTGAATAGAAACTAGTTATGTTGAGTTTATCAAACATGAAAAAAATGAATGCATATTTATATTACTCATAGAATTACAGTGTTTAGATAATTTTATTTCTGCTTTTTCAAAAACAATCTCAAAATTTTTTTAACTGAACTCCATCTAATGAAACTAGAAAATAAATGTGCTTATTGAATACAAACCATATTATTAATAATTCAGTGTTAAAAGCATACTTCCAAATGTTTCTATAAAATATTATCAGACATTGAATATGGAATTCTGAGGTAAAATTATGTACTATTACATATATGTGTGTGCATAAAATTATGCTTTCTCATATGAAAACTTTATAAAACATACTTACCCTTCATTTCCATTTCTTAACATGGGTATTATAACATGGGTATTATAAGATGTTTACTTTTCACATTAAATTAGCATCTATATATTATCCTTGCATTTTAGATTAAGTACAAGTACTTATTCAAAATAATGCTTCATAGCACACATAATAATAGTCACTAACCTAAATGAAAATTGAATAAGTAGTCATTGTGGACCTCTGGATGTCTTTAGATTATAAATATTTATGGATATCACAAACCTGTTTGGGATATACATAATCTCCATGTTCCAATGAGCCCTGCTGGTTATATACTTGCAATATCTCAAATTAGAGAGGGATAGCATTCATCTAGTTCCTTCTATCTGCCTAATATGCCTGCTGCTCTGAGGTATAGCAGGTCCTTTGAAAACAGACATGGAAAAGACCATCTGCTGTAAGGAGCAGAAACTGTTTATATGTCGATTTCCTTCAGTGCAGTCCAGGATGGCTTTTTATTGTTGTTTGTTTTGTCTTATTAAGGTTAGGTCCTGGAAAGCTTCCCAAGGAATGTTAAGTCAGAGCCTTGGAGACATACATAAACCAAAGGCTGCAAAGATGTTAGACAAATGTAGATTTCACTTTTATAAGTGTGCATAGGAGGATCCTCCTCTGTGGAGGGTGGCAACTCTCCCAGTCTGAGCAGTAGGCTTACTAAAGTCATTTGTCACAAATGTTACTACATACTTTTCAACTCCTTAGGCCACATTTTTGTTATAAGAAAGTATATATACTATACTTTATGAAGTTATGAAAATACTGTATCAACTATATTGAAACTTCAAGAGCTGTGAATTTACTTACATTAATAAAACAGGATTTGAGTTCTTATTAAATGACATCAACTTACCAATTACTACTTGTATGATTCAGTCACTGGATACATAGAGAAGTTTATTGCTGTGTTTTTCAATCATTGATTTGTATTTTGGAAAACTAAGCACTTCAAATTCTGTACATTCATATAACAGAATCTTATCCTAACTCTATACATTTGTATAATCTAAATAACGTAAACATTAACGCTTTGGCATTCATACCCTATTAGAGGTCAATGCTGTTAATGAAATACCAACATGACTAACTTAGTTAAAAGCAGTGGCTGATGAGAAGCATGAAAGATAACTTACTTTCATTTTATTGCCATAGTTGTCATACTACAATGATATCAAAAAAGCAAAGAAACCTGAAATGAATATTACCATATTAAGGAAGTCTATGACTATACTCAATAGCCAAACTTAATACTTGTTTCTGAAGTAGTTAAAATTTAACTGTGCAAATAGGCATAGCAGCAGAAAGCCTCCATATAAAACCACATAGTACAAGTTCAATTTGTCTTCTTGTACTATTGTCTCCTTAACCCCTCCAATATTATATGGCTCTTAAAAGTTAGTCTCCCATCCCTTGTAGAAATGACGGAGTCTACAGAGGGATGATGGCTTATGCTCTACAATGCACGCTGGAAAGCAGGTTTGAAGATGCAACATTCTCCAGGCCTAAGTCAGCTGCAGAAAACATGCCTGGCTGTAGCGGAAGCCTGGCGCAATGCCGTGGAAGCTGCTTGTTGATCCAAGAACCATGTTCTCAAACACATGGGACCTGAATGTGAAGCTTTCAAGGTTAACCACAAAGACCACTCAGAGGAATGGGTGACTTCAACCTAAGAAATGACAGAATTAGCCATCAAACAGGCCATGAGGACATCTTCCCATGACAACATGACCTTATGTAGAAATCCCCCTTGGGGTGAAAATGCTCTTGGTTTTTATCCAATTAGATAGTGGACTTGAACTTTCAGAGGTAGCAGAGAATGTTAGCAGCTGGTCTACTTCCACTGAAATGCGCTCACATTTCATTGACTCATTCAGCTCTCGAACGTTTCACTCACACACACGGCTGTATGACTCAAGAGACAGAAGAAGAGATTCAGCCATTACAGATTCCCTTTCAAATCCAGTCATTTCCCTCCAGAATTGCCAATGCTGTCTACTACAGAAGGGGAAGGTGTTTGGTCACACATCCTATCCAGGCCTTAGTCTGATCTTTTGGGTATGCGTATCCATATCTTCACTTAGAATGCTGAAGCCATTTGGTTCTTTGTCCATAATAGTTAGAATATGAATAAAACCAACAGTTCTTTTTCTGACTACTTAACAAATGGTTAAAGTATATATAAGCTGTCATCCTCTGTCTTCTCCTTGACGTATGTTAAATGTTCAACACCTTTAGTGCTCCTTTTATTTAAAAATAGCTATAATAAGAACAGGCTACATGAACTGGACAATAATTACATGGTATTTGAGGAGTAGGGCAAAGGCCATTGAGAAAGTGGGAGATAAAGGCCACTTATCTTAAGAAGGGATACAAAAATTTCCATCTGAACTGAACTTAATTGGGCTTTGTTCAAATACTAAAGCACAAAGACAGTCCACTAAAGGTCAGGATGGGTTTAAAGTGGCAGTTCACACATCCATCTCTGCCTTTTCAAAAGGGCAATTGGAAGACACACATGGGCAGCAAAACAGAAGCACTAAAAGCCTAGATTTCTTCTTCCATTGCTTTTCAAGGTCTGAAAACAGCACTGTGCTTTCCCAAAAGGTCTGCTGCACAGCACCTTCATGAGACATCTGCTTTTAAAGTTTTGACAAAGAGTTCAAAAAGAGGATGTCCCTGTGATAAGCATGGTGAGACAACTCCTCAGTACTTTTTCATTCTATTTGGCTTGTGAAGAAAAAAAAGACACTGAACTTTCTTCAGTGAATAATGGCACACTCCTCCAACTAAGCCGGTGGTAAGTAAAAATTGAATAAGTCACCAGTAATTGTCATTTTTTTCTGCTGTTCATTAATTTCATTTCTGAACTAATTTTATTCTACAACTAATTCCAATTCTCAGTTTTCTCTAAGGAAGAAGAGTGTATGCATAAATCAAACACAGAGGCAACTCGAAATTCTAATAAAGCTATTCTTTGTCACCAAAAGCCATGAACAAGGCCAGTACTTGGGAACTTTTTGCTTCTCTTTCATAATTTCACTCCAGAACTTGTACTTTGGCTGAGATTCCAGAAAGTGCTGGTATCAATAGGAGAAAGTTGAATGAAGACAATGAAGATTCAGTAACCCACCAAGCTACAGTAACCTTGGGAAGGTATTTTTTTTGCTCCTCATAAAACTAATATTAATAACCCAAAGGAGTAAAATATTCCAAGCATCTTTTTTGCATACTCAGTTTGAGTTAGAATATTTAGGGAGAAGTTAATACACATGAGGGCAATTTCAAGTCAAAACTGAGGCCATGACTTAGTGGTTAAGATGCTAAGCACATTTTCTGTCCATAACATGAAGTTTTCTTGCGGTTTGTTTTTCAGACACTTGATTTAACTACTTTGCTAACCTACTAAAGATTCAAGATATGCGATGCTCAAATGCATCTTCACACTATTGTCCCTCTTTCCAATCACCAGAACTCTAGTCTATTTTTAATTTTGTTTTTTGACAGATCCTTTACTGAAAGCATGAAAGCAAATATTTCCATCTGGAGCACATGAATTGGTGAGGCTGAAAATGACATCTGACTAGAATGTTTTGAAAATGGCAATACTATCAGAAAAAAAAAGTCCTCTAAGGTTTTGTTTTGTAATGCAGTTTACATATAAGGGCTGAATCATCGAGAACAAAAAAAAGTGTGGTCTTAAATAAAAACAGAGAAATTAAAAAAAATGCATGCTCTCTTAAATCCTTGATTATGTCAAACTGTTAAACATTTCTATCATGTGGAAAAATAGACCTTATAAATCCCCTAAGGCATGCAATTATCGCCATTTAGAGTCTATAAGACTAAACTGGAAAGCCTACTAGCAGAATCAAGTATGATGTCCAGACTGCCCATGTCGCCTGACCATGCTGTGATGTGTCACACGCTTCAGCAGAGAGCAGCTGGGGCGTCTAGCACTTCCTTGCCACGGCAGGAGAAGGAACGTAGCTGAGTAGCATGCAAGCGAGTCAAAACTCATTTAGAAAGTGATTGTACGACTTGCTGGGTAACCTGGGCAAAAGTGGTGGCTTGAGCCTCTGGCTGCTTAAAAAACACCAGAGCTGCATTCTTGACGCTCCAGCTTGGTTTTACCCCTGTGAGAAGTAAGAATGGTAAGTGGTGAAGGTCACAGAAGGAGACGGCTAGACTGAGTTTGGAACTCAACCACAAATATGATAGTTAAAAGCATTTATACTATGTCCTTCCCTTAAGAAAACAAACCAACAAGCTTTTGAGAATTAAATTGTCAAGACCTACAGTTATAGAAAATGTCTAAGGAAACATGACTATATATCTTCAATTTCTTACATTGTGCATGCAAAGGTTTATATTTATTTCCATGTCAACTGTTTTATCAAAGTGGAATACATATCTGCAGATATAATAACATACTTATATGGTGCATATTATATAGTGTATAAAGTAGTAGACTCAAATTTTTGTCTCTAAATACTTTTAGTGATTATCCTGAGCTGTACTTGAAAATGAATGACAGTTTCAAATGCCATGTTAGTTGATGATTAACTTGATGTTTCCTCTAAAGGAAGAAAATTTATGTAATTTTTAAATTTTTGTCTTTTAATGAGAAATACATAACTCTGTTGGGTTTATCCTTGCTTCCTTTGTCATCAAAGCAAAAGGATATTGTGTGTATTCTCCAAAGTAGAACTCAATGTTCTCCTGCTACTATAGTAAGAAATAAAACATCCAATCAATGTAAATAAACCCCTAATATGATACTAGTGTTCCATCTCAGTCGTTTTGGGAAATTCCAGGTCAAAACTGCATTTGGTTTTATCTAAAATTAAAACATGCTGATTTTTGCTTTTATTTTAAAAATTCTATCTTATATCTTCTGCATGAGCATATATAAGAAATATCTTATTAGTTTTTAGTGCCAATTTAAATACATCATCTATACAATATTTATTGTTGAGTTGAATATTACCATTTAAGATCATTTCAAAATTTAAGCAAACCTTATAAAAATGCATGCTCATTTTTAGTTTGATGATTTTCCTATTAATATAGTGTGGACTTTAAACAATTTCATTATTTTCTGGAACTGGACTGAATTTAGTAAAAAAAAAAATTAGCTTGAAGAGTATAGAATAGTTATAGAAATCACCCAATAAGATATTTTTGTTCAGATAATAAATGCTTTACAGAGGTTGACAGAAAAAGATTATTCTTCAGTATAGCAAATTTGTGATGTTGGAGCCATTAAATAGAAATACCTGTGGACACTGAAGTTTTTGAAGTATTTAGGAACCCATTCTTTAGTAGAAGATAACTTAGACATTCACTCTCCATGAACCCGGTGTCATCAGATCTGTCACTGACATGGCAAAGGTTCATTACTTCTTGCACTTTTCTACCATTTCTTGACCACAAACTAGTCATGCTATCCAGTTTCCAGCTTTATCTAAGTTTTGCTTAATAAACACTTCTTTGGTGACCTCTTCTGTTTTCAGGAAAGCAAATAATTTTGAGATATACATTATCCAATTTACTTGTAGCTCAGTCTGATCTCTCACCCTGACCATGGGATTGAATACCTTCACCTCTACACCAACAGTACAATCTGTCATTAATAGGTATCCACAAGGGATTGGTTCCAGGACCCTACAGAAACCAAAACCAGCCAATGACCAAGTACATTAACAGGCGTAGTGTTTGTATATGACCTAATACTCCTATATTCTTTTAAATCATCTCTAGATGGTTTATAATATAAATTGCAATATAAACCATTATTACACTGTATTTTTAGGGAACAAGTAACAGAAAACATCTATACTTGTCCAGAACAGATAGAACTTTTCCATATACTTTTTGATTAGTGGTTGATTGGGTTGCAGCAGACAGAATACAGGGTATGGAAAGGTCACTGTAAAAGCTAATTGAACTATTCTATGTTAACAATTTACAAGACAATTCTTCCTTCAAGACAAGTGCCATTGCTATTTTTCAAATTTCCTAAATTCATTTGCCAAGTAGTCTCATTAACTCATCATTTTATATTAGAATTTCAATATCTCAACTCTTTCTAATGTATTATTACCATATTTTCCAAGATAACCTCCCATATCTTGCTCTTAAATGCTTTTTCTCTTTATACCAAATAGATGTTGCTAAGATATAATGTTCCAATTCTGTTGCTCCTTTTAGAACATGTCTTCTGTGACCACTCTTCTATGCTGACCATTTCCTGTCCTCTGTGACCACTCCTCTATGGTGACCACTTCACGTCCTCTGTGACCACTCCTCTATGGTGACCATTTCATGTCCTCTGTGACCACTCCTCTATGGTGACCATTTCCTGTCCTCTGTGAACTATGTTGACCATTTCATGTCCTCATCTTGATCCAGGAATTCCTGCTCAGCTCTGGATTTCCGTTTATAGATCTTTTTACTTTTTTACTATATGTCACCCAGACTTTGAGGCCTATTTTAATTTTTTCTCTCCTTTGTAACAATCCCTCTTGCTATTCTTCAAAATTAATGATCTATAAACACATTTGCTGGATTAAAGTTTTAACAGGACTCTAATGATTTTTTTTGAGTTTGTGGAGAATTTTCTGATTGATATTGCCTTTAAAGTAAGAGCTTCCTAACTTGCTGGCATTTCTTCTTAAATAAATGTTTGCCAGGTGAGGGAAAAAAATAAAGTTAAAATTGAATCCTTTTATGCCAGCATGAGCAATAAACTAAAAATGAACTCACTAAACTGACCTTAAATAGAATTTGAAAAAAGAACATTGCTACCTTACTTTGAACATAATTTATCTTTTTAAAAAATAGTCTTAATCTCCTATAGATGATTGTGGCACCTCTGAGATGTTTTACCAGGATTTCAGATCAATTTATCTGGGTGTATTTTTTTATAAAAGTTCCACAATAAGCTCACAAAATCTGGCATCAATGGTCTGATTCCCATGGTGTCAGCACCATTCCCTCAAGCATGTCTTTCCCAATTCCATCTGGGCTAGAGTTACTTTCAACTGGTGGACTAGAAGAATATAAATTTTAAAAATAGCAAAAGACTCTAATTGACTTAATTCCACTTGGCCATTATCATGAGATCCTATGATATCTGATTGTAGAGGGTAAGCAACTGTCTCTTTTTCTTCCTAACATATAGTAATATGAAAGTGAGTTGTCTATAGTTTAGTTGTCATCCTCAAGTGGAGCTTCCGTTAGTAGTTTTCAGTTCTTTCATGATAACTTGAAGACTTCAAAGCTTCACTCATCCTTGACTGGGAGATATGAAATTAGTACTATGTCACTTTCTGTGTAAGCACAATGTATTCAATGTAAACAATGTATTCTGTTTTGTGAATAAAAATTCTCAGAAGCATGCAAAAACTTCACTAAACTTCCACATCAAAAAATCATAGCAAATCTTCTTATGGAAATGGAGAGATGATGTTGCCATAATCATCAATAAGGTATATATCATTGATATTTCTAAAAAGAACAACTATACTAAATGAAGTATTAAATAGGATCTCTTCCGTGGTGGGTTATATTTTCAATAAGATTTTTCAGGCTATCAAAAATGTACATTCTAATTATTCTCTTATTCAGAATGGTGATTTCTTATGGAAAGTTGGAGTTTCCATGGATCAATTTCTCATGATTTTCCAACATCACCATATGATTTTCAATTTTTATAGGTATTGTATCATGATCTCATTCATTCTAAGCAAACACTTTCCTGCTGAGATGTACCCTGAACTCAATAATACTTTTTAATAAAACACATCACAACAATACTGAATAACCACAGTGCAGAGATACTCCAGGAAACGTTACTAAAACTTAAAAGCATAATTACCTCCTTGCTTTCTTCTAGTTCTGACTCACTGCTGAATTCTTCAGTGTTTAAATTTTCAAAGTCAGACTCTCCGACAGCAATGGGCACTGTGACGGTGAGGCTGGGGTTGTTGATAAATGACATGTACTCGTTTTCATCGATGATGTATTTTTCAACACTGCTTCCGGTACCTACGCCACTAGTGGTTCCATTTCCATCTTTGAGACAGTTGAGCTCTTTGCTTATCTCAATTGCAGTGTTATTGGACACGCAGCTGTCTATTTTGTTGGCTTCGTGGATTTCTATAACCTTGGGCTTTCTAAAGCAGGCTTTCTGGAAGCACTCGCGTATCTTACTTTTCACAAAATCAATTCCCTTTTGCATCCTTCCTACCGCGATCTGCAGGTTGTTCATTTCATTGTCATCGTCAGTAGCAGCAAGGTTGTCTGAACTAAATGAACTCAGCAGTAAGGCCAGAAAGAGGTTCAAGACCTGAAAGAATAAAAGAAAATGAAAAGGTCCAATGTCAATATTGAAGTATACAGAAAAATCCCAAGCTAGGGCTGGAGAGATAGCTTAGCAGTTAAGGTGCTTGCCTGCAAAGCCTACAGACCCAAGTTTAATTCTCCAGTACCCAAATAAAGCCATATGCACAGGGGAACATGCATCTGGAGTTTGCTGTGAGCCCATTCTCTCTGTCTTTCCTCTCTCTATCTCGTTCTGCTTGCAAATGAATAAATTAATAAATAGTATTTTTAAAAAATCGCAAGTGAAACAGGGACCTAAGATCTTTGCTACAATGATTTTAGCAAAAGTTTCCTGAATGCCTAACATTTTTTAGTCACCATGTTGAAATCACATGATTAAAGGATCCTCTACCTCCTATCTACTGTAATGGAAGAATGGTAACTCAGACACCTTTCCCCACCTAGAACAGCAGGAAAGAAGATCTAACATTTCAATCATGTCTAATCAGGTTTAGGGATGCAAAGACATGGATTTGTGTTTTTTTTATGTTTTTTTCCAATGGAAAAAAAACAACACTTTTATGTTTTTTATAATGAGAAGAAAAAGGATAATTTCATCTGAATCATTTTACTTCCTGTATTATTTTTCTATAGAACATCTAGCTTCATGTGTACAAATAATAAACTTACTCTAATAGTCTGCTGATATGTGCAGAAACAATATACCTGAAACACAAATTCTTGGGTCCAATGGCTACAACTTGTAATAGCAGAACTTTCTAAGTGCAAGTGTGCATGAAGCTTACCATATTTCCCATCAGCTATACTTTGAAATTTGTGTGCTCAAATAGCTCAACAGATGGAGAAAAATCTAAAATTATTCCAAGGTTTAGGCTAGACCCATATAATGTAAATTATTCACCCCGCTCCTTTTGTGGAGAAAATATAAGGAAATGTTAATTATCAAAATACCACTGGGATTCACAAAAAAGATTACCCAATTAACAGATAAACTATGGTTAATTCAGAAATAATTTTCAATACCTGATATAAGAGGAAATTTATGCAAAAGAGTATTTCAGCATGAAATGTAATTATCATATTTCAGCATATGTTATGTGGTAGGAAACATGTATAAAGCAGAGACTAGTTTGCTTTTTGTTGATGTATATGGTTTCGGGATCTAGGACTTACTAATTTTCTATTCTATGAAATAATTGCCTGCTCACAGGTATGCTACTAGAGTTCTTTTCAGTCATTTTGTCTGAAATGTATCTTTCAAAGTAAAGCCTAATATAACTTAAAAAAAGCCCACACTTTTCTACACATGACTGAGCAGTTTAAAAGCATTAAAACTCAGACGCATACAAATTGTGCTTTCACATTAATGCAATTAAAGTCAGTCATGGCTCAAGTAAGTCTTTTAAATCTGGCCAGTTTCTATAAACATGAATTACTCAAACTATAATAATTATAAAGAAAGTTCAAGGAAAAACATATTTTGTTTGCATCCTACCAAATGATTTGACTGATTATAATTCATAGCTAAAATGTAATGCTGTATGTTATTGAAGTATGTTGCAAAATTTGGGGGTTTGTCTATGCCTCTAAGTGAACAGACACCATAGAAGGAATTTCATATATAAAATGAACACATTTTAGGGTAAGTAGAAATGACTTTGTCAAAATAGTATTTGGAAATAATTATTCTGGATGATGATATTATCTTCTATGTAGTTTCTGCGTTAAGGAGAAACAGTAATAGTCACAACTGATAAACTTTCATTAAATACACTGTCCCGTTCCTCACATCTTCCATAATATTTCAGCTCAGCTACTGCAGTGTCATAGGCTGGGAGGGGCTCGAACTATAAAATCGGGTAAATTGACAGTTTACCGTATTAGCTAACATCTAATCTACTTATTTATGAGCATTTTCAGTACATGCTTACCACAAGGTTCCCAATCACCATGACCAACATGAAAACGATAAGGCACATGGTCTGGCCAGCGACCTCCATGCAGTCCCACATGGTCTCTATCCACTCCCCACACAGCACGCGGAACACAATCAGGAAGGAGTGGAAGAAGTCGTTCATGTGCCAGCGGGGGAGCGTGCAGTCCTCGTTGATCTTGCACACGCATTCCTTGTAGCTCTTGCCGAAGAGCTGCATGCCCACCACCGCGAAGATGAAGACGATGATGGCCAGCACCAAGGTGAGGTTGCCCAGAGCGCCCACTGAATTGCCAATGATCTTAATTAGCATGTTCAGTGTGGGCCAGGATTTGGCCAACTTGAAGACACGGAGCTGTAATCAAACCAAAGGAGACTGAGTGGTAATGACATTGCACTTTGGAAGCCAGACATCATTGATGGGTATGCCATAAGTAGAGAAGTGCAGATACTTGAAAAATGTTGAACTTCAAATCCAGAAGAACATGTTCAGCTTCAAATCCAGATAAATACAGTGCTAACAATATTAAATTATAATTCAGATCATATCAATTAAATGCCAATATTTTAAAAATCTCAGTTTTGATTTATCAACAAATATATCCACAGAAGCAAATTACTACTTTGTCTACTGACACTGTTAAATATGTCAACTAATGCCATCTTTGAATTCTGTTTTAGAAACTAAAAAGGAATACCAAAAGTGTGTTTTAAATATATGTATATATATTTATATATTAAATATATGTATTTATATATAACTATATAATATTTATAATTTTAAAATAAATTTGAAATAGAGTAATTGAGAAAATCGTATAGAAAAGCTTTCCTTCAATTTGAAAAAACATACATATTTACTTAATTTCCAATAAAATATACACATTTTTAGTAATTTTTGCTATAATTCAAACTGTTATGTTACTGTTTAAAATACTAAACACTTCAAATATTCTTGTACCTGTTTGGTTTTCTGGCTTTGTGTGGGGTTTTTGGGGTTTTTTTTTGTTTATTTGTTTGTTTGTTTGCTGGATTTTCCAGGTAGGGTCTCACTCTAGAACAGGCTGACCAGGAATTTACTATGTAGTCTCAGAGTGGCCTCAAACTCTCAAACTCATGGTGCTCCTCCAATCTGGGATTAAAGGCGTTAAAACCACACCGGGTGTGTTTTGGTTTTCTGATACGGGGTCTCATCTAGCCTAGATGAAGCCAAAGATGTCCTTGAACTCCCAATTCTCCTACTTCCATTTCCAAGTGTTAGGATTACAGGCATGCATGTACCTGCCACTCTGGGTTCCTACGTGTTTTAAGTCATTCTCATAAAAATTGGGTTGCTAAAAATCTGAGATTAACTGGGTTTACAGTTTTTTTATTTGGATTCATTTATAGATTGTTAAAAAATTATGAATTTAAAACATAATTTTAGAAAGTCCATGTGTGTTTTCAAATGTCTTACATGCAGAATTATGAAATAGTCCAACCATTCTTATTTTTAGGAGCTAGTTAGCTTCAAGTGTGATGTTTACATATTTTCTTAGGATATCAAATATAGATGTAAATTAAAACAATATCTTATGAACCATGATAATTAAATAAGCAATTATATAATATGAATAGTGTGGCCAGGTACCAGTCTGAATGATCGCAGGACAGACAATCCCTCCACGTTTGCCAGGCCAAGTTCCATTAAACTCAGGCTGACAATAATGCCATCGAAAATATTCCAGCCTTCTTGGAAATAATAGTAGGGATCCATGGCAATGATTTTAAGAACCATCTCAGCTGTGAAAATCCCAGTGAAGACCTGTAGAAAAAAAGAAATGCACACATCAACAACACTGAAAAACTGATACTACAAGAATTCATAAAGACCATAAATGGCAATGAGTATGCACATCTAAAATTTAAACAAATCAAAGCAAGTCTGGGTAGCCCTTTTCCCCACAAGTTACTAGTGTTAAGTGGGCTTGCCTTAAAAAATCAGCTTAAATTCCTGAAAAGAAGCCCAGAGTTTAAAACATTTCACTATTCACATTTCAAATATGACAATGAATAGTAGTGTTGAGTTATGATCCTTTTGCTACACCATATGTTTCTATAAGCAATTTTTGTAATATGACATTGCAAACAAATTCACATATTATCAGAAGTTACTAAAAATACTATTAGCAATAATACATATTTGGATTTAAATTTTGCTTTTCTTAAGCAGACAAATTTCTGTTTTCATAATTTTATAAACATTTCTGAGACATAAGTATGTTTTCCACAAATGTTTTATAATAGTGATCTTTGGATGCCTGCCTCAGAGTTAAGGATAGTAGATTAATAGAGCAAGGAACTGAAGATTTAATTGAAACCAACAGGATTACATTCTCAGTATGTACATACTCATAATTAAGATAAACTGACTGGCTGGAAAAAAAGTATGTGTTTGATAATAAAAAAAATACTGTGAAAGAAATTCAACATTGTTTTCAGCTCAAAACTGCAGACAATGAGATGACACGGACATGAAGTTATGAAATTATTCTTTAAAAAGTCTGTGCAATAGAGGTGTTAAACCTAGGTGGGTAATCAACAGCTTACTGATTGGATAAGAGATCTACTCAGTGACAAGGAACCCTTAACTGGAGCTTGGATCCATGGCAAAATCCTTTGGGGACCAAGAACCCTGGGCTCCAAGGGGAAATTCCCACTACCCGAGAGCTACAGAGAGACTACACCCATTAGAATCTAGCCAAAACAATGTTTTCTCATTTAATTTAGACTGATCTCCCTCTCCAATAGAGATTCTATTTGTATTTTTCCAAAGGCAGCAAGAACCGTGGACAACCCAATTCCACCAACAAGCCATGGGATGATGACTGACATCCTGGCAGGAGATGAACCACCCCTAACCTATCATATAGGGCCCAAAAGAAACCTATGAGAAAGTGGTGTGATAAACAAAAGACCTATCACCACAGCAAGTAAAAGGACGATGGAGACAGATACCAATGATACCCAGCACAAACCAAAGCAGAAGTCCAGAAATACTTAAGATCTCAACAATAAAGAAGACTTAAAACTCACCCACCATGACTCAGGGAACTGAGTGGAAGAGGGGGCAGAAAGATTGTAAGAGCCATGGTGGGGGAGAATATCCAGAGACATTGCCCCCCTCAGCAACAACATGCAAAGGGAAAAACAACTGGCTACCTCTTGTGCAATTCATAACCCCCTACCTCATGGACTGATCCAGTAAGTCTACAGAGGAGAGCCCCCAGTGGGTTGCGGACATAGAGGAGGGAAATGGGCATACCACCACAAGATTTGCTTATACACTGTATCTAATTATTGACAAAGATTTTTAAATAAATAAAATGAAAAATCATTAAAAGCTATTCTGATTCTTTAGAGAGAAAGGCTGTTTTTTGATGTTAAAGCTAAGTTTACTATCTACTGCAGTCAATCAACATGTATCTTGAGAAAGCTCTGTCAAAGTAACAGTAAGATTATTTAATGTCCTAAATCATCACACCAGTGAAAAAAAACCTTGGCACAAGCATATGTGTACCTCATATTTTATCTACCTAAGACATCAGAAAGGTGTGATTGTAGAAAACATAGCTTGGCTGCTGTTAGTTATACATTCACTCAAGCAGAGATAAATACATGTAAAGCAAAGCCAGTTTACAGAGTCCAGGTACACAGTGGACTTCACATTAAAAAAAAACAACAAAAAAACCAGTATCTTCATTTCATACAATAGCTCCCCATGGGAATTTTTTTTTTCAAATTGAGTTTCCTTGGTGAATTTGAAATCAATTCTAGCTTATACAAATTTGACTTCTTATATAAAACTTTCAGAAATAGCTATTACTTGAAAGAGGCACCCTGATGACAGATATGCTTTAAAATGAGTTAGAAACTCTCCAGCTAAAAGATCCCCAAATATCTCTTTCTACAGAAAAACTGTAAGTTGATCCTCGCAGGTTTGAAATGACTAGATATTCTGCAGCTAAGAAATGTATATCTCAAGGCTATACTTTCATCTAAAATGTAATCTTACCATGAAATTTCTTGTTTAAAGTATTATTTTATTATTATTATTATTATTATTATTATTATTATTATTATTATTATTTTGGTTTTTCCAGGTAAGGTCTTGCTCTAGCCCAGACCTACCTGGAATTCACTATGTAGTCTCAGCGTGGCCTCAAAAAACAATCTTCCTGTATCTTCCTCCTGAGTCCTGGGATTAGAGGCATGTGTCACCATGCCTGGCTAAAATAGTATTTTAATGAAAATTTTTAATTCAAAATTGTGCATATTTCCCTTTAAATGCTTTTTTCAGATTATGCACCAAGTCTTTGATGTTGTTGTTACATTTTAGTATATAATGAGTACTGTCATATTTTGGATAAATTTGTATAATGAAGAGTTTGCCTTATTTTCTACAGTGGATACACCCTTACTGGTTTATAGAATTAGGAATGTTGGAGCTTATATATTATGTGTATGTGTGCAGGTACACATGTGTATACATGTCCTATATTTGTAATAAATATTTTATTTATTTGCAAGCAGAAAAAATACAGACAGAGAGATAGGGAGAGAGAGAGAGAGAGAGAGAGAGAGAGAGAGAGAGAGAGAGAGAGAGAGAGAGAGAGAGAGAGAGAGAGAGAGA
>PVHP010017713.1:0-12351 GCA_004024765.1 Zapus hudsonius | reverse complement strand
ATCAACAACTCCTATGAAAGCACACGACCTCTAGAGAAGCTTGATAGAGATTGGATGTCTCTAGATACTCAAATCTAATCAAGCCAATTATCAGGGAAGTGATGTGATGTCATGCATAATTACTGTGGAAACAGGAGGCAAAAAATAGGCTAATTGATCAGAGTCAAGACTTAATGTCACATAAATCTCTTCCATTCTTTTACTAATTCAGTCTATATCCTTACGATTTCATCTACAAGTCACTATGCAATCATTTTGGCAGTTATAAACTATACCATAGAAATCACATAGTGATTATATAGAAATCAACCTAGAAACTATATCATAGAAATCAATAAATTGTTTTGATGGAATAACCCACCTAACTTTAGGGTGTACAGAGCCAAGTCTTTATTGCTTTTAACAAATAATATTGTTGAAGACTGCTCTCATCAATATGCTCATGTTTGTCTGAATTTAATATTAACTTTTTGTTTTACTTCAGACTGTAATTTGAAAAATGACTACATTGTTGTATGGATTAAAATTTCATGAAATAAAAGCACTCATGAAGAATAAAAAAGAAATCACAATTTTTAATGAGTACATTATAAACTTTCTACAGAATGTTACATGATATATTATACAGTGCAAAGACAGCTAAGAGCACAAGACATAAGAAATGGTTTCTATTATTTATCAATCATTTATCTAATAATATATATTTTTTTCAAATATATAAATATTATAAAGGTTGCTATGAGTACCAAATATCACCGTAGACTTCAGAAACTAGACGATTTATTGATGTAAGGTGCTATTAATTAGAATGAGAAGGTTTCACCAAGATACAGATTCCATTTTTTTACCCTAATTGTTAAAAATAGTTAAGTCCAATCTGTTCTCTGTCGTTTAAGCACTGTACCTTCACAAACCTTGCTTCCTTAAGTTAACTTGAACTTACGAAAGGGTCTATCACAGCAATCAATTGTCATCAGTCTGTTGTTTCCCTGGCTGCCTATTTTACATCACTAAGACACAGTTGTAGAATTGGAGAAATGGGAATGGCAGGTAAAGTCATGCAGAGCAGGACACTCTTATCTCTATGTGTGTCAAGAAACAAGGCCCAAGGGTCAAAAAGTGACTTTCAGGACCACACACACATTTATCATAAACTCTCGGATGAAGACTGAGACATGGTGCTTTTGTCTAGTATTTTTCCATTTGATGAGCCTATAATTCAACTTCCGTTATGTTGCCCTTCTATACACAACAGCTTCAAAGTTGGAAGTCTATAAAACCTCAATTTCCTGGTTTATTTTGGCAAATTTCCAAATATTCCTCACCTGTTCAATTTCTCAAGCTATCCAATATCCTGGGAAAAACATAAGAGCTAAGAGCATAAATATTTTCCATCAACACTTCAAAGAAAGGTCCAGGGGTTAATAGCATACATGTCAGGGGAAGGAAGCCATTTCATACGCATATGTTAGCTGACAGGCACCATGCTAGGTACTTTACCTCATTCGACCTTCACAGCAACTCCCCCAAATGGCTATTAATACACTCTCCTCAATAATAGGAAACAGAGTCATTGATTACTGTACTTTTCCAGAGCCCATATTGTTCATAAACTTTAACCATGATAGTCCAGCCCAGTGCCAGTTAACTCCAAAGCATGGAGTTTTCTTTTACAAAAGCATGCTACCGGAAGTAGCCTTTTTTGGCTAGAAACTGGTGGGTTATTGATTCAGTCAATACTAAGTAGACACTGTGGGAGATACCAACCAAAAATGGGATATAACCTCTGTCACTGAGTAATTTACAAAAACTTTAAAAAAAACTACCTTATAGTATGAGAATATGTTTCACACCTATGTTTTACTCATACATTCATTAACTGTTAAGGGAAGGGTCTTCAATATGGGATGAGTGTGATAGAGGATATTGGGAAGAAGTTGAACTCTGAAGAATTAAGATGAGACAAGTAAAAAAACTCCAAAGAAGAATGTAGAGAAAAATGAACCAAGAATGATTTACCTATATTTAAACACATTGTGTGGTATTTGTATGGTAGTGGGATAAGGTTGTTCTGATGGGGCTGAGTGGGACTCTGAAGGAAGATAGATAATAGTACTAGAAACATCATTTTAACTTTTTAGCATTAGAAGAGAAATACCTTGAATGAATAAATATAGGTCCTTAGATCAAGTTGATATAAAAAATAAGGTAACAGTAAGTCATATAGGTAAGTCATTCTCTGTGAGTCTAGAAGGTCCTACCTATTACAGGAAACACAAAATGTAAGTGAGGCTGATAGTACTTCTAACAAACTGTAAGAAAGATGACCTTTCAGCTGCACCCATGCTGGCCTTGAGCAATGACCTGTGACAGCTGGACACATAGATCTGGAACGTATCCTATAGCACAAGAGGACATCATCCCTAGAGTTGCTGAGGACATAAAAACACTGAGTGGTAGACCTCTCAACAGACATGAGAAGTCCTCTTCTCAGCACCCTTTTCTGGTAAGACTTGTTCCTCTACCACTATAACTCCTCAGGACTGCCACATTTTAACATGCTGCTCCAACCCACCAAGGCCAGTTATACCAGAGCTGGACACCGTTCTATTGTGAGAAGCTTTGACCGGATCTCAGAACGAGATCTGGATTTTCTCACCCAAAGGATGTGAGATACAGAAGTTGTGAGCTACAGCTGAACATTTCCTGTCCTAGAACCAAAAGATGCCAGGAATGCTCACTCCATCCAAGACCCTGGCTGACGCTGTTCCTGGAGCCTGGCTGCTTCGGTTCCAAGTCAGCCACCTCCACCCCCTCCACGCAGGTTTAAGTTGGTGAAGAGGAAGGTCTTAGTTAATGCTTTCTGTAAATTCTTGTATAACTCACTGCAGCATTTGAAACTCAGGGAAGAGATGGTAGGAGGGAAGTGCCATCAGAAAGAAGAAAACACTGACACTTTTATAGATTAAATTTTCACTTATAATCAATGAGGTATTTTTTTACTGATTAGAAACATGTGAATCAAAGATAGAAAATGTAATAAAAGTTTACGAGTTACTTATAATTAGCAATGAACCCTATACTGAGTTATTGTGAGTGACAAGCCTAATAACTAGCTGTAAAATGTGTTACAAAATGCCAAAATTAATATTCAACACTTTGAATCTTCTTGAAATATGATAGAAGTCAATGTTATCACACCTAAACTGTAAGCACATAAGGGTAGTTGATGTGAAGTTTCACTATCTTAAAAGGGAGAGGGTTGCTTATTTTAAAATCCAGCTAAGTACATTCTTACTTATGGATATATGTATTCATATACTGGAAATCCAATAAATGCATTTTATTAGCATTTTTTTCTCTTGTATGATTACCACTAAAGATTTTTATTAGTAGGTAACTCAATTGTTAACAGGTATTTTTCATATGTAGAAAGAGACTAATTGGCATCATGTTGTCTTACCCTACACAACCTGTATCGACACCATATGTATTTTAGATCATCTCTCTAAGATGCCCTGAAATATTCCTTTAGCTGTCTCCTCTTAGGAAGAGAGAGGATATAATTTTGGGTTTAACACAGCACAGATGGTGTTTCCCTTTGGTCTCTCTCCTTCCCCTGCCAAGGGAAATAAGTCAGCTTAAAGACACTTACCAGGTTTCCCACAGTCAGCACACTACTGAACTGGTCAGTCATGGGGTAGTGCTCCATGGCCATAAACAAAGTATTTAGGACAATGCAAATTGTGATGGCCAGATCAACAAATGGATCCATAACAATCAAATTCACAAGGTGTTTTACTTTCAACCAGGCGTCACAGCAGTCCCAGATCAGAAACACGTTGGCAAATCTGTACCAGCATGGAGGACACTTCTGTCTAGATTCCTCAAGTTCTGTGGACAATGAAGAAGACAGGCAGGAAATAACCTTATGACGTCATTGCTGCTGCTGGATATTGCATGTTATTGATAAAACAAATGCTTATGCTTGGGCATAGAAGCTCACATGACTGAGTTTACCAAACTTTAGAGGATACATACTTCTATTTTAAATGTCAGGAAGATAGCCCTCCTTTCTCTTTAAAATACAAAAACAAGCACTTTGAGTGTAACAGTCTGCTTTAAAATAACTAATGATTGGACAGACAATGAAATATTCTTATTATTAAAGTAGAATTTTTAATTTTTTTCTTATTTATTTATCAATGAGAGAGAGAAAGAGAGGAAAGGAGGGGGAGAGAGAGAAAAAGAGAGAGAGAGACTCTTGTTTCTGCCAAGGAATTCCAGATGCATGCACCACTTTGTGCATCTGGCTTTATGAAGGTACTAGAGAATGGAACCCAGAACGGAAGGCTTTGCAAGCAAGTGCCTTTAACCACTGAGCCTTCTCCCCAGCCCCTAAATAGAAATTTTAAGGAAACTCTACAGTAATGTTAAATTTAGTAAATACTATCAACAGTCATTTGTGTTAGCCATCCTTTGTAGGAACTTCATAATTGTTACTCATGTAAAAGATGGAGGAAAGATAGGTTAAGGTCCTTGCTTGAGTGGCAGACAGGCTTTGATTTTTCGAACTCATCTTCATCCTTCTCTATATCAACACCAGTTGCCCATCCTTCTACATTACCAGACTTAAAGAAAGGAGGGCTGACTCTGTTTTCTTGACGCTATTGTAATAGTAAATAAATCTTAACTAATTCAAGATCAAATGGTGAAAAAATGACTACAAAGTAGGATCCAAATACAAAACAACTAGGCCAATATTAATTTTGTAATCAGTATGATAATTATGTACTCTAATCACATAAGTATGACCATAACAGTTCCAGCATGGGGACATAGCCATCAACAGTTCTGCAAAAAAGAAAGACTAGTTTCACATCGCTCAAGAATCAGTGGCAAGCTGACTCTCACAGCCTGCTTCTCACCCTCCATGGTGTTGGTCAGGATGCTGGCGATGCTCATGGCTCTTTGCCTGCCCGAGGAGTCCTCCAGCATTTCCATGGAAATCTGGTAAGAACTCAGCCTTCTCTTCCTGACTTCCGTTTCAGTGGTGGTGCCCTGCAAACCAAATACTGATGGCTCAAACCACCCACTTAATGCATGACATAAGACCACATAGCACTTCTCTGGAAAATCATGCTTCATGTCAACAATTTTCAAGTGATAATAAAATGTTGAGTTGATTATTACATAAGCTTTTAAAAATGATTACAGGATTTCAAAATGATTGACAAGAATTCACTGGCTGAATGTAATTGAATTAACTAACTATATTTTATAAATATTTTAATTAACATGGCAAAATTTGGGGTGAGATTTCATTAGCATGCTAAATTCAGTTATTTCATTCAAATAAAAATTATATTTTTAGCTTGTATCAATAATAAATAGGTCAATCTTCCCACAAAATAAACAGTATTCAGTCTCAAGGTTTTATGATCTTTTTTGAGGCTATATTGCCAATACTGATACATGTGGGCCAAGATTTTTCATGCACAAACACAGATGTACAATGAAATGTGTGTGCTTTCCTGAGATGTCTTTCATTGTTTCTATATGCTACTCTATACAAAATCAACAGATACTATTTTAGTTATTTAAAAATATCACTATAATATTGACAGTTGTATTACAAGTGTCCATTATCAATATATTAGTCATTGCAACATTTATTTTTAAGGATACAATCTTTTAGAATATAAATCAATAGATAAATAATTTAGGGTAAACCTATAATGATGATAAAAATTTGATTATTAAAGTGCTTACTATTGTTAGTAGGTCTAGTGAACTTTCAGATTTGTGAGTTATCCAGAATCTAAAGACTGAGGACTTTTAACCTAAAATGCTAATGCTCTCAAACTATTCAAGCATGGTTTTCGAGATTCTGTTGCTTCCTGTTCAGTTAATCATATGTTTAAAAAAATCATTTTGGGGAAGTGGGATGATAGGGCACACTACGCTGCCCAGGCCTGGATGATTTCAAGTTGATGGACTGTATCAGGAGGACTGGTTTATCTATTATCACCTCTGGCTGAAGTGGTCCAGTAGGTGACGTAAGAGCTGATGGTCCACCCACCAAGGAAACCACACCATTGCAATCCACAGTGCTGTGCATCTTCCCATTGGCTGGAAGCCCTGGCACCATCCTGGATGACATACTGGCCTGACTAACGTTACTGTTGCGTCGCTCTCCAGGTCTGTGCGGCACAAACAGAGAGTCTCTCCTGCTCTCGCTGTCTTCAAAGGTGCTGTGCTCATCGTCGGCAAAGTCATTTTCAGATCCCACATCCTTTGTCCGACCTCTGAAGCTGAAAATGCTGGTTTTGCTATTGCGTCTTGGGGAAAACAGTGAGCCGCGGATACTCAACAGAGACTAAGGAGACAGCAAGGGGTGGGGGAAGAAACCAGGGGATATAAATGACTAACAAAATTCTCAATATTGCAGAAATGATTTGCTTTGGGGTTCGAGTAGTCTTGCTCTTAAACATAGAAAATCAAGCATATAGAGAATCCTATATGTTTTGATATGTTTTGCTAAAGAGCATACAGTAATTTCAGTATAACTTTAACTATAAAGCATGCCATTCTAAAATTCCTGGATTGCAATTGCCTATATGCACAACCATTCCACTAAGCCTTCACTCTAGAGCTGTAAGATAGGTCGTGCTATTATAATGCAATAGGTGAAGGAGCAGATATGGAATGGGCACTTTATTTATTTATTTATTTATTTATTTATTTATTTATTTATTTATTTATTTTTGGCCAGTGGGAGTGTTGGCCAAACCCTGAGTAGGTAGCTTGCACTTATCAGTGCTATGGTCTGAGGGGCATTGTTTTTGCTTGAGTTAGACTTTTGGTTCCAATTATAAATATATGAAATTAGCATCTTGAACATTACTGTATTTGAAAAACTTCATTATATCTCTATTCTCTTCTAGATGCTAAAATGAACATCTTTCTCTGGACCTATTTCATTTCTACCTACATGTGAACAAAAGTCATAGAACTTACCTTCCAGATTCCCTAAATATTTCTCATATGGCAACCAATGATTCACTGTATGCGAGAATATACTGAAGCAAACACAAGGAGATCTTAACGCTGTGCAATTATTATTCCTACTCAAAATTCAACACTAAAGAATCAAAACATAGCATGGCTTGACCCAAAATGGCTTCTCTGACTTAACTTTAATTATGTTAACAAGAATAGGGTATATATATATATATATATATATATATATATATATATATATATATATATATGTATGTATATATATATATATATATATATATATATACTTACTTGTACATTCTCTCTTGCTCTCTTTGCTGTTTTGTTTAGTTTTACAGTACGGAGGAATGATCTCTAGGCCTCAATGTAGGCTAGGCAAGCATACTACCTTTGGGCAGTTCACAATTTAAAAATGTTTTAGATATCCACAAATAAACTAGTAAACTATTCTCTGGTACTAAAAAATGGGATTTAGCTTAAAGGTCTTTCTTTTGCCTTTTGAGTGGATTTTAAGTTCATCAAGTAATTCAATAATGGGTCGATTTGGGTCTGTTAGTAGAATGTTAACTTCCCTCATTTCTAATCACAGTGTTCATCTTTGCTCCTTTGACCTGATATTCCGTTCCCTTTCCCACTCTCATCATAGTTACTGTAATTACTTACAGCACAGAAATGCATACATGAAGTTATGCACATGTAGACAAGTGTGGGCATGGTGGCACATGCTAACTGTAACTCCAGCACTCAGCAAGCAGAAGTGAAGCTGAAAATAAATGACCAACTTATGTATAAACAAACGTGCCTGAACAGTTCCTTTCTTTTAGTGGAGAAACAGGAAAAAGCAGACTAAGTTTACCTTTGAAATTTCTGCCCAACTAGGTCAAGCTGATTTTCTTAAGCCCAATTTTTAGCTTTGTTTTTAGACTTTCCTCGCCTGTTGTCCTCTTTCCCAACCATCTTCTTGAAAGACACTCCTCTGGGTTGGTTAAACTCTCCACATGAGAGAGGAACCTCGTCGTTTGCCTAACCTGGGCTGTCTATGGGACACATGGTTCCAACATGACTATGCAGCTAATGGCAGAGAGTTGATAGACAATTCCCTTCAAGTTGACCAGACCCACTCATTAATAAAGAATGCTTACATTTGTAATCCCCTCAGACTCAACTGAAGCAATCAGCATTGACGGGAATCAGGACTGCTATTTGGGGACTTTTTGTGTAAATCACTTTACATGCTGAATTACACACATTTTTAAGAAATTAAAATTTGGATTTCTGATTCTGTAAGAAGGAGCTCTCATTTGAATGTGTGTTCCAAACGTTCATGTGGTAGAAACTTCATTCCTCAGTGGCCAGTGTGGGGAGATGAGGCCTCCTGGCAGGTGTCTGTGAGTGATATGGGCATGGAGCCTCATGAGGGAATGAATGCTTTTCTTCTCAGGATGAGCTAGCTGTTACAGTATGGTACCCTCTTCTCTCATCTGTGTGAGATATTCATTCTTCCACTCCTAAGGCCTTCACTAGAAACCAGGCTGAAGCCGTTGCCATGTTATTGAACTTCCTGGACTCCAGATTATAAAACAAAATAAATATTTGTATAGATGTTCTGCTATGGTAACAAGAAACAAAGACATAGTAGATGGGGTTCAGGAACATTAATTATTAAACACATTTCAGGTGATTCCAAATGCATATGCATACATTGTATTATTTTATTTCTTATATTAATTTCTAGAATGGTTTAGGGTAATCTTTCAAACCTTTTTATTTATATATATATTTATATATGTCTTTATATAAATATTATATATATATATCAGGTTACACTCTTTATCCCCTTGCCCCCACTCCTATTTCCCTAGGGCCCACCTCAGTGAGGTTATGGTATGGGGTTATGAAGACCTCAGTCGGTCCCTGTTGGGTAGGGGGGACAGGATAATTATTTTAATAAACCTATGTCCTAAAACTATCTCTGAAAATAGAAAATCTGTTTATGCAATACGGGTATGTTTTGTATGTTGAACATATATGGTACATGGCTTTAATTGGCATGTTTTTATGCCTGGGTATTTTCAGAGGCATTCCAGATCTTTGAGTTTATTTGAAACTTCTATTCACTCTTTGGAAAGTATAATAATGGGTGTGGGCACAGCTTTCAAGGCAACAGAGACTGAAAAAGAAGATGACAAAAATAGTACTCAGAGAAAATAAACCAAAAATAACACACTAGAAACTGCAGCCGAGGGAAGGGAATACCCACAGCTGTGGTAACCCTTTCTCTAGGGAAAGAGTTTCATGCTGACAGGGAGAAAGGCCACTGCTCCTTGCACCGGCCTGGAAAAGCATAAATCACAGGCACTGCTTTTAAAGTTTTCTTTGTTTTAAGAAGATAAACATGACCTTTTTCTTAATGTCCAATAACAAAAGGAAAAAGGCAGCAATTGAGTCTGTGTGACAGGACCCTACATGGTGGGTCTTGACTCCAAGTGTTCAGCACCTAGAAGATGAGGGGGGTTCACAGGGGTTCCTGTGTAAAGGCTTGCTTAGACTTCACTTTCACTGTCTTAAGGAATCAGTGACTTAGGTGGTTATAGCTGCAAGGCTTCTGGTTTAAAATAGATGGCCCCAGGGGTCCAAACAACAGAGACAAATTCTGTTGGCGATTCAGTTTCCACTGTATGCTTTCAAATTCTTTTAGATGCTGTACGATGAATATGTATTACGAATGTAAATGTACTAAATGGAAAATGACATTTAATGTTTGTAGCGGTAGAGGAGGACGTGGGGTCCATAGTTTATGGCTTCTCTACTTTGACATTTTTCGGGAGATGTATTTGTTTTGAATACTATGCTCAGTCCAACTTTTGTTTCCTGTCCCTGCCACCGTCCCTGACTCCACTTCCTACACGAGAGTCTTTTTCAGTTCACAAAGCCAGACTCCTCAAATGCTCTGGTCTATCTCTGCTTGACAGTCCTGTTATTGCCTGCTGCTTGCTTTCAGTGGGATCTATAGATCCAAGCTAATAGGCTGCTTTTTTTTTTACTTATGAAATTCTATTCATGTATCTATTATCCATCATCTTTCTATGTTTTATCTATCCAGCTACAATTATAAAATAAACAACATATGTATAGAGTGGTTATGTTTTTAATGTTAAGTGTTTGGCTATCAGCAATCTTCTCTCTCCTCCTGCCTTCAGCAACCACTCAGTCCTAGGCCACCCCCGTCTCCTGCTTGCTCTTTGAGCAACATGGGCATACTGTCACATCATGGTTTTTCAATGGCCTTTCCATCAGCCTGGAAAGCTCTTCCATGTGATAGGCTCCTTTCAATCTTAGATGGTGGCTTACACTCAAATTAGGGTTGTACTTCAAATCATGACCCTTATTCACATAGCACTGTCACCTTCTAACAGTATATAACCTTGTAACAGTAGGTAAAAATGTCTGCTTTGTTGACTGCTTATCAGCCCGCAGAAGTAGAGTCTATGACATCAGGAGATAGTCTAGAACTTTTCCTGCCACAAAGGGGTCATCAGTATTTATTATTTGAAGCAATTAATCGGCAAGCTTCTACACAATAAGGAAAACAATACTATTTTCAAAAACACATCACCATGAAAATATTGCTCCTATGCATATAAAGGTTTGAGTAATTGAAACGGCTTATTTCTTTTATTTCAATTCATTAACTTTACCTTACTCTGTCATCTAGGATTCTCATATAATGCTACATTCTCTATAACTTTCATGGTAGACATTATCTCATTTTATAGAAGATTCCAGAGTGCAGGGGGCTTGATCAAGGTCACGGAACTAGCTTATAGCTGAGACATAAACTCAAGTTTTCCAAACATCTACTATCTTGTGGTGTCAAATACTGGGGACCTTAATCACTTCTAATACTTTTAAGAATGTCAAAATATAAAGAGTTACCTTTAATCAAAATAAAAGTAAATAAATATGACCTGGGGAACTGACTTCTCTGCAGAGCTTCAAAGAGTCTCAAATATGCTATATTAAGTGTTATATTTTATATTTATATTATGCAAGATAATAGCAGTTGGATCGCATAATATTGATATTATCTGTTGAAAAATGGTTTCTATCGAAATTGTCTGCATGTCTATTTGTCCTATTATGAGAGTGAAAGTTTTAAATTATTAATATAGAGCTTATTATTTTTTAATTTTTGTCTACCTATTGAATGTAAATTATAAAACACAAATTCTCCTGGTAACTTGCATATTCTATTTTTTCCCAGCTGAGAGCTCAGTATTAGCAGCATGTGGTGATGGACACCTTTAATCCTGGGACTTGGGAGGCAGAAGGAGGAGGATTGTAATGAGCTCAAGGCCAGTTTGGGATATATGGTGAGAACTTGTCTCAAAAGCAAAAAGCAACAACAACAAATTTTTAAAAAAAGAAATAAAAAAGATGAGTTAAATATTATATTGGGCTAAATTTTGTGATTGTCACTCACTCTCATTAAAGAATTTGTTCCTTATAAAAAGGATATATTCATAGTTGATTTATAGATCTTTTTTGCATAAAATCAATGTCTAGAATGTTCTTCAAATCATTGACCTTGGGGTATAGTTTTGGAGAAAATAAATACAATTATAAGAGCTTGTAGTTTATATTATATGAAATTCTAATGGATTCAAATAGTGTTTAAGACTATCACAGTATTTATCACAGATACCAGAATTATTAGTTTTTACATATTTAACCTACAAGGTATATAAACAACAACGAGTTGAAATTATATATTTTTCTCTTTAACATAAAAATATACAGTGGAATTGGGTAATAGGCCTTGAGTTAGGGCAGAAACTGACTCTGCCATCATCCCATGAAGAGCAGCGAGGCTGTCATTCGCCCTAGTGTGTATGGGTGCAGGGTGGTGATGATGGAGACACCACAGCACTGCTTTCCCAAGAGAGGATGGAGACCAATCTCGAAACATTTCAAAGTTCACATATCCTACAATCTAACCTCCTATGTTCAAAGCAAGGACACACAAAGAAGTTAGGTTTAGGAGTCCTTAAAAAAGGAAAAAACCTAAGAGCTTCCAAAACAGGAGCCAGGGAAAAATCAGAGGAGCATATTGTATCCAAAAAGAAAAGGCCCATCAAGAAATAAGTTCTTGGGCTGGAGAGATGGCTCAGTGGTCAAGGCACTTGCCTCCAGTGCCTAAGGCCCTGGGTTCAATTCCCCAGTATCCACATAAGCCAGACCCACAAGGTGGTGGCCCTGGTGTGCTCTCTCTCTCTCTCTCTCTCCTCTCTCTCTCCTCTCTCTCTCCCTCTCCCCTCTCTCTCTCTC